>JASANG010002282.1:0-17393 GCA_030248215.1 Enoplolaimus lenunculus
TTAGCAGAAACTTGGGTTAAAGTTTCTGAAACTATGGATAAAAATAAGCAAATCCAAAAACAAAATTACGATAAGAAAGTGTCTAAATTGCAATCAGACACAATCAATTTGTATGATTTAGTTTGGTGTCGTACAGAAACGGCGTTAGCGTCTAAAACGCATATAGCGCGTTTGGCACCAAAATTCAATGGACTATATCGTGTAGTGGAAATAAAAGGCGATAACCTAACATTATGTTCAATAGAAAAACCCGGCCGAAATCGGAAAATAAGGCATAAAAATTACTGTAAGAAATATAACGGAACCGAAAAAGAATTTTTGTTTTACTTAAAGCTACGTAGGCAACGATTCGAAACGGAATTGGCAGAATCTATTTGCTATTTATGTAAAAAGGAGCATATCACTCCAGGTAATATTCAAAATTGGGTACAGTGTGATAACGTGGAACATAATCCAATAAGATGGTTCCACTTTGAATGTGTTAACTTTCCTACTAACTACCCAGAAAATAAGCAATGGTATTGCCCGCAGTGTAAATGCGAAGGTTTTTATCCATAAGTAACTCTAAGCTTCTATTTTTTTTATAACGGTATATTATTATAAGGAATTGCTTCAGACCGCCAGCACAACGGAAAAAGGAACGCATGATGGACATACCGCAAGATGACGATACACCGCAACGTGCGTCAAATTTGTATCAGCGACTCACAGAGCTGCAACCAGGGCGACCTCGTTTGGTGGTAGTCACACGAACGGCGGACGAAGCAAGACTAGCGATCGATCATCTTCGCAACAATTCGCAGATGAATATGTTTGCAGTGGACACTGAGTGGTGGAATATGACACCGGCGCAGCGTGAAGCGTTGTTCACTGGCAACAAGGCGTTGACGGTTGGATACGTGCTGGCAAGTACGGATCGTATCAAACTACATCCATTCATCGCTGGTTATATGCAACAATCGCCGTACACAAAGAAAGAATGGTGCACACGCGACGGAGCATGCGAACGCGAACTCCGGTACATTCAAATACAATCTTGGGAGAAGTGTTGCATCATCATCGATCTAGTGGCTACTCAAGGTGAAATCCCTGCGGCAGTTGTGGATTTTCTCGCTGATCCGAACATTTACAAACTGTGTTGGTCTAAGAACGACGATATTAATGCAATCAAACAACATCAAGCGATTCGAGGCAAAGATTTTCGTCTAGCGTCGCCTCCAGTGGATTGGATCGAAGGAAGAGACATTGCAGCATCGATGTCGTATGCACAGATTCCAGTTGGACTCAAAGACGCGCATCAACATGTGTTCGGATGGCCGCGACCAAATATTCGACCAACCGGCGCGTCTCTCTTGAAAATCTACGGCGACGACGTTATGGTACAAACTGGCCCTCGAAAAGATCAGAACTATAAGACCATCACAGCAGTGGAACTGGTCGAATATATGGCGTTCGACGTTAATTTGATCGATATTATCGCAATTTTGGCTCTACAACAATCGACGAATCAAAAACTTGGCTCAGAACAACATCTATTGCAATTCATCCAAGCCAAAATCCGAAAACATTATGCAAAAACAATGATCAATATAAATTATCAATATGATAAATGGCTCAAGGAAGAAAAGTTTTTACACGAATTCTTCGATCTAAGTCAAGAAACAAAAATGCTCAATATCGGTATCAACGACACTTTTCCACGAATTTTCGTGTGGCAAGCATCACTAACATCGTCAGATGCGGACTTTATGCGGGCGACGGCAGCCGACCATGCAGGCGCAGATTATCTGACGGTAGCGGAACGATGGCTGATAGCATTTGCGGAAGCCGATGCTAACTATGTGATGGCAACTAAAGGTTGGCAGCGAAATGGCGATGCAACGCGGGACGATGATATTACGCAAGTCTCGCTGACCCTGGGTCCAACCGCATCGCAAATAGAGACAATTGCACGACCACCGGTAGTTGAGTCGTCTTCACCTGTGTCGCCAACGCCATTGATTCTCGGCATTGGACGCGGAAGACCGGGTGTCGTACCAGTACCAGCTTATGCGGCAGTGCAACGTCTACAACCAGAACCAATATCAACATCAATGCCGCCAGAAGAAGACGCGGGTCTATCGCATGCGCAGCAAATTGTTGAGCAAGTGGCGGAGATGGTACTGAGTAAGACAGGAACAGTGAGTGTACCGTCAGATAAATACGTGTCAGTGACCCAGCAGCAGCTGTCGTCTCAACCCCCTCCAGGCATCGAAACGAAAGCGGTGGATATCGATGAGCAAATTAATAGACAGTCAGAACTATTGGCAAAGTTGCAAATGGAAGCGATATCGGAAGGGCAGCAGCCCCAACGGCAATCGGTTCAACAATATTATGATGAACATTGGCAACAGCAAATGCAACGAGAGCAACAGCCATTGGTAAAAGAGGAGCCACAGGAACATCAGTCGCCACAACAACAATTACAACAAGAGCGACCGTACGAAACAACGAGAGCGCCGCTAACTTATCATGACGTGCTACCACTTGCCCCAGTGTTACGTGTAGGTGACGAAGTTGTGCAAATCTATCACACGGCGCAACATAACCGTGAAGTGCACCTGCAAGCAGCAGACATTACGAAGACAGTCACCCGTGCGGCAGCAAGGGCGGAAGAATGCGCGTTGACGAGAATGTTGGCGGATCAGCTCTCTGGCATTCTGCATACATCGCCGTATGCAGCTGAATGTGACGTATCAGCGGAGATCGGTTTAACGAGCCAGCAGGCGGCGTTATGGAATGCGCGAGGGCGAAGCAGATTCATCGAACGAGTTTATGAACAACCTGATCCGACCGTGTGGCGAGTGGCCCGTGAGCCTTGTCAAGTTCCGGTGGAATATTGTGATCAAGTTATACACGATCAAGTCCGTGCCCCTGACTTGGCAACGCAAAGGGCACTCAATACGCTCAAGATATTGGATCCGTTAACGTACGATGAAACATGCTTCACACGGCCACTACGTTATATGGACCGAACTCATCTGATGCCTCCACATCGCTCGGAAGATTGCTGTGTGGTTTCCTGTGAGTCGAAGGCGCATTTGCTGTGTTCCAACGGATGCGGACGACCATACTGTTTCACCCACGTGCAAAAGTGGCAGACCCAGGATCATCCGTGCTATGCACGAGGGCCTTGTAACGTCGGACATTGGGTGCGTTCGGCCCAGGATTCAGTATTGCGATATGCTTGCGATCGCGCTCGCTGCACAGCGTGTGTTATCTGTGGAGCACCGCTTTGTGCATTCCATGCAGCGTATCCGTGCCATGGAGATTTTCATTGTGGCGACACACCGGCCATGGCAGATCCGACAGCTCCGATGCCACTCTATTACAATTTCTCGGATACGTTAGCCCCGAAGGTGTCAAATTTACGCGAAAACGGACGATTCGAATGGGTGTCAGTGCACCGTAGCGAGCAAAATCAAAATATCTACTATAAAGTTTTTGGTTTTCAATTGTACGAACCTATTGCGGATATTCCGGTAATTCCATCGCACTTGAAAATGGAAGACGTTAACGAACTGCATAATCGACCCCTTCAACCGATCACAGCTCCGGTACGGGATGGATTCCGCCAGCTAAGTACGATCAATTATGAAAAAGAAGACGACCGATCCATGCGAACAATAATTGATCCGTTACCACCCGGGACACGAGTGTGGTATAATATCAGTACGGTCATGCATACGCGTCAAACGATTCGTCACTATGTACCGTATATCGAATGGCTACCAGATGTACCAGTACGATGGCCTTATCAAGGATATCCATCAGTAATGCATGCGGTGCGAGAACCGAATGTGTCGCCGAAGTGTATTGGTTATACACGGTTGATATTGTTGACAGCACGCGAGTTGGTCGAACGGGAAGAAGAAGAAGAACGGCAACAGCAGTTGATCCGTGAGCAGTTGGACGCGCAAGTAGTGGCACGACCACCGCGAGCTCGAGTGGCGCCAGATGTCCCGACACGCTCGTTATTGATTCCACCACCGGACGAGTCGCCGATGGAACAAACGGAACAAGAACAACAAGCAGGGTCGTCGCGGCAGAGGTCAGTATCACGACGACGTGCGGTGATCAAAAAGACGAAAACTCCACCAAGGCGCAAGACACCGGTGCGAACGCAGCAGCGTGTACGACAACGTACGCCTCAACGTACACAACGGCAAACACGATCACAGGTGCGTCAACAACAGCAGGCTGAGGCGGTAGTTGAAGCGGAAACGAGCAAAACCGTGGCGGAAGAAGTGACGTCAGCGTCAGCAGTGTCGAAGGAAGCGGTGTTGACGGCAGTCGAACAACGATTATTAGCAGATATGCGCGAACGACGGCCATCGGTGGAAATCGAGCGATGCCGACTACCAGGCGTACCGACAACCGAAGAATACTTACAACATCTTCGATCCAAAGCGGACCCACAACTCATGGAGGTGGGCGTCAAATTGGCAATGCACGACTATCCCGAGTTCGCGAACGCAATATGGGAACAGTGGATGCTGGCGAAGGCAACATTTTTAGCCGAAAAGACATCGTCGGGTAGCGAAGAGCAGTCGACTTCGAGCGGAACGGTGTCGGTGCAAGAAGCAGTAGCGGCGGCAGTTGCAGCACAAGCGCCAGTAGTTACACAAGAAGATCTGCAGCAACATCTTCAACAACATCCGCGGCAGCAGGACGTTGTGACGCAAAAGACGCACGTGATTATCGAACAGGGTGAGCAAGTGGATACACCAGTGTTGCGTGTCGAGTGGCGACAACCGACGACCAGCAAGGTGGCAACGACTTCGGGTGAGACGGCAATGACTTCGGCAGAAGCGTTGATGCAAGCGATGCAAAGCAAACCATCTACGTCGAGACGATCGCCAGCGGTAGCGTCAGCAGCAGTGACGAGACCAACAGCATCGGCGGAGGCTAAAGTACCGCAACCGGACTATCGTGAAGAACGTGATCGACAGAAGGCACGACAAATACAAAGACAAGAAGACCGAATCCGACGTGAAGACGAAGAGCGCAAGGAAACGACCACGGCAGTGAGTCCTTTGGATCGCGTACCCCACCTGAAAGAACAGATGCATTATATGGCACCGATACGACCGGACGTGCGGTCTCGAGGACGCTCCATCGGCAGAGGACGCGGTCGATCAACAACACCTGATCAAGCACGGCCAGGCACCTCTCAATCACCATCGCAGATGCAAGTGGATCGTGTGTCACCAGGCAAACAGATACAAGCGGTGCAAGAACCACTACCGCAACGAAGCGATCCGCGTGCAAAACAATCAGAACGAGTCGATACACCGGAGCAAATCGCATCTTTGCCGCCATTGGTAATCGACGAAGGATCGCCGCAATCGGAGGAGAGGTCGGTACCAGAAGTGCCAGCGGTTGTCGAGCGGCAGCGTCCACAACCATTGATGGAGGTGCAATTGCCATCACCGGCGGTTGCAGAGCAACAGCGTCAGCAACAACCGAGAGGTGCAGCGGCAGCACCGGCTCAACGGCTTGAAGAGGCGCACGAACGGATGGTCGATCATTGGCAACAGATGGGACGCGATGCAGGGCGAGCAATCGAAGCGGAACGTCAATATTGGCACGAGAGACGACAATACGAACTACAACAACAGGCGGAAGCGATTGCACGCGATAAAATGGACCAATTCAAACGATCCCAACCACCGTCACGGCCGAACCAACCGCCAATACGGCATATGGCAATGTGCCGTTTCTTCACACGCATGCAAGATCAACCGTTGCACACGGAACCAGTGGTAGTTGCGTTCAAACGTTACATCAATCTAATGGAGAAGCGTGTGGCGAAATTTCTGCGGCAACGAGCAGACGAGGGCATCATTACGTTGGTAGCAGTGATTACGGAGATGGAGTACATCGGACTAGATCTGTTCGAACGTTGTGTAGCAGACTTTCAATTCGACGGCGCCCAAACGCAATACATGATTATGTTACGGCGACTGGCGCACGTGATCCGATTGACTATGACGAAGGAAGTAGGTACAAACTGGACAGTTTTGCGGCAGATGGAATCGGAAGTAGTGATCTTATTGGGTGTCGATCGGCTACGAAAGAAGGCAGAACAGTTACTGGAGGATTGTCGGTTTTATAAGTCCGGTAGGCCGAAACAGTCGTCAGCGACCGGTATGGCAAGGATCCAGGAAATGGAACGAATAATAGACTATTTGAATGGAGAGATGCCGGAACACGTATATGAAGCAATGCGAGAACGGTACACGCGGGTGGCAGTAGTGATGGAGGCATGTCGGCGGGCGTTGGAGCAGTATATCCACATTACTACGGCATGCAAGTTTTTGGCACAGCTGGACCAGCAGGTACCATCTTTGGCAACAGAAATGGTGGCGTTTAATAGACACTTCATGAATATGTATCAATCGGTATGCCACCAGGTGACATCAGCAGTAAGGGACGAAGCGTATCCGGATTTCGACGTCGTTTCCCCTAATGACAATATTCCCCCACCGGAAGTGGTTCTATGGTATTTGTATGGCGGGGAAGATGGGGCGAAATGGCCGGATATGATCAACAGAATCATGACTGGGCAACATCCATACACGGCAGGGTTGGATGCAAGTGCACAGCAAGAAGGGATACCGGGATCGCGAGTACGTTATTTGCCGGATGATATTCGTTGTGATAATCCATTCCCGCAATAATGCATGACATTTATAATTTCAACTGGACGTTTCTATGTACCTCATTAGTGACATTCTATAATTATTCCTGATAATCTCAAATTTACTGGTCATTAATCACTCGGGTAAAAACTCGTGCTTTATTTTAGTGCTATTGGTAAATAGTATTATAATTTCACTTATTTTACTAGTATTATAATGAATAATGTAAATTGTTTACTAAATAATTTGTTATCTTTTACTCAGCATAAGTGCCTAATAATTATGTCAAATGGTGCTGTGATTTCTACGAACTATTATTTTGGATTCATAATAATGGACATTGCTCAATGGACATTTCACTATGCTTTAATTAATATTGCATTATTTTGACAGTCAATGGCGAAATAATATGATGATGCTGATTACAGTCAATGTATCGTAGTGGTGGACTTTGTTCATCTTCCGGTAGGTAATGGTGAAACAACAATATAATGGGTGGAATAAGTGGCAAGATGCGACGATGGGTAATGTAATCGATGGACGGGTAACGAAAAGAAAACTGAATTTTAATAAGAGTGAAACTAAGCTGAAAGAGTGAATGAAAAGTCTGAAATAGTAGGAGCGAAAAGTGATTACTTATGTACGGCAGATGCAATTTTACGAACTATGACTTTGTAGCGATTAGTTGGTTACTTGGATACGACTTTTAACACTCGGATTCGACTTTTACTGGTGCTATTTGTAGCAATTAGTAATTGGACTCGTCAGTTACATATCATATGGCCGAAGATGAAAAATTCTGTGGTAACAGCATTTTTCTTTAAATTTGTAATGTTTATTTGTGTTTTGGTTTACAAATTTGTTAAAATCGATATGTGTTATTATTTCTGTGGATTTCGGTAATTAATTTTGGGTAAAAATTAATGTTTCGGAGCGGAAATTTTGCGATGTTTCGAAATAATAAAGTTTTCGGATTGCGGAGTATCTTCGGCTTATGGACGATTTGTGATGTCTGTGGAGTTATTTTGGTGTATGTAACCTGTGTGGACAGCCTCTGGTTTCGGGTTGTCGTTAACATGTGTGCGTGGCTCTCTTCGGTGAGTCGCTGTGTGCTGTGGCATCTGCCGATTCTCCCCGATCTTTAAATTTGATATCGTGGGTTGCTCTCTGCAACTCCCGATGGGGACATCGGGCAAAAAGAAAGGGGGATGTACAGATGTCACTGCACCCAGCGCCTCTAAATCTTAGTAGATTTAGGCTTTCGGCAGCTGGAATCACATTTCTGTGAAAATGTGTGAGCTCACGGGCTGCACAGAAATTCTGAAAATAATATCTCGGCGGAAAGACCCCGTGCAAGCTTGTGTCGGTAGACACAGCTTTGATTCGGAAGGCTCTGAGCCAAAATACGCAGCCCTTGAAGTTTCGGTGTCCTGGAGAGTTGCTACGGGCATGTGTGCACAGGTTGGACAATTGCTGAAAATCGAAATGTTAAGCAGACTTTTCAGATCTGTCCGGTTGGAGCTGTAAGTGCTCTCGTGGCCCGGAAAGTATGAAAACAGTTCTGAATAGGTGATATTGTATTGGTTCGAGACTAATTTCAGTGTTTTTGGGTCGAAAACAGTAGTTTCGGATAACTCGAATTTTGTGAAATATCGTTTTGATCTGAATTTTACCAAATTCAGATATTTTAGCTGTAAAAGTGTGTAATAGGTTTGTAAATGTGCTGAATTCGATAGAACGCATCTAAAAACACTTAATTCTAGCGAAATTTTCGTTTTCTGCGTATTTGAAAACCTATAGAAATTTCGATTACCATCGAAATTTTGATGATGATTACTAGCTAATTATTGATAAATATATCACATTTTTGGGCTTGAGTTGCGGAGAGTAGCTATCTTTTGTTTTGTGTTTAATTGCCTAGTTTGATTATTATACGTGGATTTTGGATTTTATTAACGTCTTTTACGAAATATAGAAAATAGCGTGTTTGCGTGGGAGATTTGCATGGTTTTGCTGAATTTGTGTTAGGGTTTTTCGGAAACTGTTTGACACTTAGGTCAATTTTGCTATATTTACCGAAACCGGTTATGCAAAATTGTTAATTTTGCATAATCTTAGGATTTCCCCTGTTCGCCGCTGACTTGTCTAAAATTTGGAAACGGATTTGAGTGTTATTTTGCAACGTGATCTTTGTAGTTTTGGCTTTGATAAGTGGTTTAGTGGGTGGATTAATTTTGTTTTTCGGTAACTAAATGCGAAATTTTACGGGGTTAAATAACTCCCTGCGGCAGCAGCGGAGTTGGACCTGGGCGACCGGGGAGGATTGGTGTCATTGGTCTGCGGCGGAATCCCCGTTCTGGTCCGGGTTGTCACAAGCAAATCCGCAGATTCGGCCGTTACCACGGCCCGAATCTGTCGTCCCTGAATTATTGGTAAGAGTTGTTTATATTCTTGCTTACACCATGGTCATTGCTTTACACCGGTGTTTAACGGCTCTTGAGACTATCGAGAGAGTCCGAGCTGGCTTATAGATTTTGGTGTTATGTGTTTTAGCCGTAGTGTAGAATCACAACTACCGTTATACTTAGGCAATTAACGTCGCTCGGTTGAAATGGCAAGGAGTACACCGTCGTCCCCGCTAAATCCTGAAGCTGACGAGTTTCAGCCTTCCACATCTGGGGTTCGGTGGGCGGTAGCTCACTTAACGCCTGAGGTCGAAGCTGAGCTCGAGGCACTGCGAATGCGTAACGCTGAGGAGGATGCGCTGGTAAGATTTGTGCTATTTCTTTAGTTCGGGTGTACTCGTTGCCGGAATTTAAGTGTTAGTTTTCTTAACCCAGCGTTATATGTTATTTTCGCTAATAAACTAATAGGTTGAGTTTCTGCACATAGTATTTATTTCACACACACACGTTTAATCATCCACTTTGATTTTCGGGTCCGGGACTACCGCCCCGTCCCCGTTTCTTTGTAAATATCGTCGTTGAATTAACCCGTATTTTTCTCGTGTCTCTGAGTGTTTACGCTAGTCACGCATGCGCTGAGCTTAGGTTGAGCTGAGTTGCCTGAGTTTTGGATGAGTTAATTTAGGTGTTAACCGGACCCGGATATTTCAATTGTTTTATCAAGTGCTGTTTGAGATTTTTAGCCAGTTTGAGTTCATAGATTGATTGTTCGTAAGCCGAAAATATTTTCGGCTGTTGCCTTTTCTGTCAAATTATTCGTCGCGTTTAGAATTCTGGAATTCGTTGTTTTAGCGGCGCCTGTGAGATTTTGTAACTTAGGCCGATGTGATTTGTTACGTGAAATTAAGCGCGATGGAAAATTTGCGGCGCTCATAACTTACTGTTATTCGCGCCGGCCTAATTTTGCTTGATTGTCACGCGGTAGGGTGACAATATGTGTTCTCTAGTCAGATCCGCAGGCGGAATCTTTAGGTGTGATCGGACCGGTTTGCACTTATCTTTCGGTGATCGGTTTCTTGCAGGAACGCTTATGCTTAGGGTATTCCGCTGGATCTTCCTGCTTCGGTTCGATGCTCTTAGGCTGAGTGAAGTTACTGTTCTCGAAACGTGGGTGCACTTCGGTCTGGTTACGCTGGGGTGACTGCTATTTTCGCGGATCCCCGTGATTCCCTGTGTTGGTGACTTTGGGACGAACCTACCCCAGTCGCGGGCCTAGCATAGCGCAATGCATTCGATCTTTTCTATCCATAAGCAGAAAGTTGCCGAGGGTAGGCGGCGCTCTTTTTACTTTCTGACTTATAATTTGGGCCTGTTTATCATGTAAAGTTCTATAGCTCATTTAGAATTAATTTCCTATTTCAGACACTAACATGTTCGTTTCAACCGGTTGTACTACTGCGATTCGTTTAGACCGATCCCCAGAAACAGGAAAACTAATGCCAAACCGATAGACTGCAATGTTTAGACTTATGCTTAAGATTAGGCTCAATGGTTAGGTTTCGGTTTGGTGAACAGGCCGTGATTTTGCCATTAATTTCATATTTCAGGCGTGAACATATTCGTTTCAACCATGTGCATTACTGCGATTAGTTTAGATCGATTTCTAATTCTCTTCGTCGAACCAAATCTAACGTTGACGCGCACAGCGCAACGATGCCGAATTGCAATTGCACTAATTGTTATTTGGTGTGTTTCGTTTGCACTTGCAATGCCTCAGTACTTTTTTACCACGACAATACGACCGCTGTTCAATTCTGCAATGGCGATTGCGTGCAACAAGGACCGTATAGAAATGTGTCGCGAAGTGCCAAAATTAGCACGCGTTCGAGGCATTTATGCAATTGGATGCTTTATATGTCAATATTGTGTTCCGTTAGTGATTATTATAACTGTTTATCGACGGTTGATTGCAACTTTGAGAGCACGAATCAGGGTCAGGTATGTTCAACTGGTGTATACAAGGGTAGACAGACGAGATATACATCTCGTCCTGTAATTTCTAAATATACAATACTAATTTATTGCTGTTGTGAGCTCTTCTATACTTCCTCCTAAAATTTAATGTTAAACCTTCGATTTAGGAAAAAGCTTAGGCGAAAGCTTATTAATGAATTTTCAATTTTTTAACAAAACATGCAACTGCAATTTGCAGTTCTAAGTTGTCCCTGCAAACACTGTGCATGCGCAAGCTGCAGCTGCAAGTTTTATGTTAAAAATTTACACGTTCGAATTGCAAGTGCGAGTTCTAGCAACTGGAAATCTTGCACATGTGAATGACCCTTCTGGTAATCGTTATTCTTAACTAAAGTGACGTCCTTGGGTAAGTCTGAGTTTAAGCCTAAGCCTAAGCCTAAATCTGGCTGTAAGTACGCAAGTGCCCTGTTACTTGAATATTTTTTCAGGAAAGCAACAATTGTTCGAGAAGATGCGCTTCGAAAAGTTGATTGTCGTCAACAACGTACCTCAACACTGATTATAATTATTGTTGTTGTTTTTGCAATCGCATGGCTTCCGCTGAACGTTTACGTAACAATTGTTAATTTTTATCCTCATTTGGACAGCGCACTTGCATTTGCAATTTGTCACGCAGTCGGTATGTGTTCGGCAATAACAAATCCCATATTGTACGGCGTTTTGAATCGCAATTTTCGGACGCAACTCGCCAATGTTGCGTCACAACTGCATAGTCGCTTCAAGTCTATACGACGACCGTTTGGATCAACACATCGCGCTACTGTGGCATGCACAACACGTGTTGTGCGACAACGTGGCACACTGCACGCACGATCACAATCGCAACGTTTGATCGAGTGGGATAACGCCTTGTTGCCGTCTCGACAATGGTCTTCGAGGTCGCGTGTTCGACTCTCGGTTGTTCGAGTGGACACCAAAAGTTGTGACTGTATTCAAGTCACTGGACTGAAATTATTCAAGCAAGTTAAGACGAACGATTTTGTGGCAGATAAACCAGAATTGATTCAGAACGCAGTTAAAAATGTGGTTGTCAACAAAAACGCCAAAACCACACTTGATAAGCGGAATTCAATTTAAAATACAAGTCAATATCTTGTCGCACTGTGTATACTCAGAAAAAAAGCCAAAATACATGCGATACGTAGAATAGGCGCTGGAATTTTGTTTAAAACGGTACTTGTAACGTTCAAGAAAAAACTTTTAAAAATATTCGAATTCAGAATAAAATAAATTAAATAAGATGAAGTTTAAAAAACGAGATTGACAGTGAGTTGGAGTCAATAAAGATATTGAAGTTTTATTTTTAAAAAATCAATTACTGACACATTGCAACTGAGAGTAAGTAAAAAGTCGCGAGAAGATAAATCGTAATTGCACAAAAATATGTAAATTAACATTAATATCGCTGAAATGCTATGAATTGTTTCGTTTTATAACTGCTGTATTCGTCTAGCAGGTGACGAATAATTTTCGTCGGCCCCTTAGGGTGGTTATAAGAAATATACCGTGCGGCAGTTGTAGACCACTTCACTCTCGTTTCTAGATAAGAGCATCATGTAACTAACGCGAAAGCTTTAACTATTACCAAGAGTGCATGATACAAGAGTGTGCAATTCTTTGGGTTCCGTAGGGTACAAAACGTACCACCGGGCGTTGCGTTTTTGGCCGCCCCCCTTTGTTTAGAGGGGGGTCGCTGTCACATAAAATAACAATATTAAATTATAAGCGGAGCAATTTGCTGCCGGATAGATAATGTGTCAGTGCTCGAATAGGTTGTACCCACGTCTAAATAAAGGGGGGTAGGCTAAAAACAAAACACGTGCCGGGTGCATTCTTTCCTTCCCAGAATGTACCCAGTTGCATACTTTAGTTAGTATGCATTATGTACCCTTGCTGTTACTGACGATATCTGTGAAGAGCCGAACGGTACAATCCTCAAGGTTTATAACACAGAAACAGTGCGCATTTTATGGGTCATCCACGTTAAAATGCACGCGCTGATGTAACAAATGTTCCACCCACCCCATTAGGAACAGCATCAAAGTACACATACTAGCTGGAGCCAAAGTACAGTTTCATAGCTGTACTAGCATAGTGGTAATTGTCTAGACTCTGTCGGAAGGGACTCAGGATAAATACATGTTGTCTGTAGGATGTCAGGCCATTACGTTAGCACACGCGCACACATTTAAAAAGACACGCTGTGCACACATTCACACGCATCATTCAACGCAAAAAATTGAGTCCCTTCTGAGGGTCTATGGACAATAACAGTCCCCGATAATGATGTCAGGACAAGTATATATTTAGGCCTAGAGCATATTCATTGTCTAAATGTTCAGACAACGACATGTCAGACAGTGTATAAAGAGAGTGGGTAGGGACAACGTGAGCACCCAAAAGGGAGGACATTTTTTACAGATGTGCGTGCATTTTAACGTGGATGACCCATTATAAACCAGCTGTCGTGAGTTCGAAACTGACAGGGGGGCCAATGCTTTTATCCTAATTGATGTAAGTTATTCGGTACAACTAGTGCTCTTGCAACAAATTCCCCCACATTTTAAGATTAACGCATAGACTTATACTCACGCTTAGACTTAAGCAAAAGTTTTGGCTCACCTAAGTTAGAACCTATGCCCAAAGCCTGAGCCTTGGCCTAACCTTGTGGTGGAAAGTGTGCAAAAGCAAACAACTAGATTATTAAGTGTTTAAAATATACATATTGCAAAGTCCACAACTAATATATGTGAAGAGCAGGGTTCCATTTTCCCCGCAAAACTGAATGGACCGGAAAACCCGTTTTTCCGTTTTTTCCGGATAAGAGAAAAAATGGAAAATTGAAAAATATGTACCCGTGCCCCAACAAATGCAAAGATGTTAATGGAACCATGTAAAAAACAGGAACGGAACAGTATTATAAGCATATTCCTAAGCCTAAGCCTAAGCCTAAGCGTAAGAATGAGCATATTCCTAAAGCCTAAGCCTAAACCAAGCAAAAAAGTTAGTCTGAAGCTTAAGCTTACTCTGTTTTCGTCCCGCAGAAAAACGTTCCGCCCCTGATCTTTATATGGGCCTGTTAATGGATGCTAAATCTGGTTCCAAAATGATATAAAGAGAATCACATGACTGTTTTATTAAAGTACAGATCAAGATTTAACAACAAATAATGTGCATAACGAACGCTCCATAATGTCGTCAGATGTCTTAAAAGCATCGTCTGCAGCATGCAACAAACTTGTTCGTTTGAGTTTGGCAAAAAGCTGCAAACATAACTTTGTAGTTGAATTGTTAGATGAAATTAATCACAAGTTTAAACGCGTTAATACGCAGCTGGAAATGTTTACATCTTACAGCAATCATTTTAGTTCAAAGATTTAATGAATCAATAAAAAACATCGTGGGTAAAATTAGGCCTCAGTTGTCGAGCAAAGAGAAAATATGTGTGCTTTCAATCCAGCTTTATTGCGGCTACATGCAATAAATACACCAAAATGCGTAGTAAACTTGAATCAAACAGCTTTTACAAAATCCAGTAAATCATGTACCCGACACTTAGACGAAACTCGTTCAGAATGAGAGGCGTGAGAAAAACCAATTTATTGCAGTTTTCTGCAACGTTTCGTCGCTGTTAATACACAAGCGATTTGGCTTGAATTAATATTTTTTACAAAAGTTTTTCCCGTTTTTCCATCACCTCAAACCGAAAAACCCGCTTTTCAGTTCTAAGCCTCCTGCACACGTTCCCCGATAAAGTAATGGCTTAGGCTTAGGTTTAAGCTTTGGAAAAGACTTAATACGCATATTCTTTGGTTTACGAACAGATTGGGTTTTCCTCTAAACCTATGCCTAAGCCTGAAGTTAAGCCTACGCTTGAATGTGTGGAAATGCGTAAAAGATCTAATGTTAGTAGCAAACCTTAATTCTGTATATGATCAAGCAATTTCCGGTTCTCGCCACGATTCAGCAACCCAATCAACATAAAATAAATGTATATATTGTTTAGGCTTCCGTTTAAACTCAACAATTTTAACCAATGCATTTTCTAATATTTGATTTCTAACTTCAACATAACGTGGAGCAAATACTTTCACAATTCTTGGTTCCACAAAGACAAACCGCTGTCGCTGTCTTGATTCGACTGGTCGCCTGTTTAAATGATTCACAAATTTAATATAGCGCACCTTTCTGTTTTAGGACTGGGCAATTGCCCGAAAAGTGCAGTCAAGGGTCAATCTTTTCCAAGACATTTTCGCCAGCCAACGTGGAAAAGTTTTTAACCTATTCGCAATACATGTGAAATACTTACATGCCAGGACTCTATTCGCTGACGGACTTCTCTTATTAACCCCACCCCCTTTTTTTCGAATCACTACAGTAAGTAGATGTGTATTTTTAATCCCTTTTAAATGCCAGACGAAAATGCAAACGTGTAGCCAAAATTTCAGTTTTAAATGGTATAACATTATTTTTTAAACTGTTGAATACTGCAAGAACTCTCTAAAAAATTCTACTTAATATTAAGTAAAACTTTTGCCAGATTAAGCACCCGTTTTACTTACTATGGTGCTTGGCAAAGTTTTACTGAATACCAAGTAAAACAGGGTCAGCGGAGTTTTACTTAAAAATTAAGTAATTTTTTCTACAATTTTAAGTAAAACACAACTTAATTTTATTTACTAATTTAAGTATTATTTTACTTAAAATTATAACTCAGAACACCACCAGTCAGGGCGCCAACTGAAGGTTGGGGGTCCTTCCGCCGACACTGGTGCCAAGAAATAGAAATCTTGCAATATATACTCACATATATAGATGATAGCGTAATTGTAGTAATCTTTTAAAATGATATATACGGCTGCTTGCAGATTTAGTAATGAAATTCAAAAAATACAATGTACCGCAATATAGGCTTCGCCGAGGTCAATTTATTTCGGCGTCGTACAGGTTTCGCAGTCTCAGAAAGATGTTAAGCGCTGGGGTGTTTAGTGACTTTCTGTATAATAAACCGCCAGCCAATAACATCAAACCAAGGTGCAGAATGAAGTATATATATTCCAACAAGAACTTGTAATGAACAAAACCTGCCAGCAGAAATTAGAGCCACACCTACTGATATCTCAGTTTGTTTAAAACATCTAATACTAGCACTCAATGTTTTGCTCCAGCTAAGTTTTCAGATAAAATTACTGCATCAGTACCGTATGCTCCTGCCCAATCGGATGTGAAAAACCCGAGACAGAGGTTAACAAATTTTGGCTGAACCGGAGGTTCAGTAAAATTAGGTAATAACAATAAGACTGATTCTGCCAATTTCTAGTAACATTTGCAAATAGTTGTATAAAATTTGTCTTTGTGTGTCATGTTTGAAGAATATCTACTACTAATCATTTCAAAATTGCCCTGCTTTACAAATAAATTCGCTGCCACGGACAGAATTTTTTATAACCGCAGGTCGATTTTATATCGGTGCCGGACCTATTAATAAGCATTAAGTACTCTGCTTCACACCTGAGCCTAAGACGGATAATAAGCCTAAGCTTAAATGTAAACGTAAACTTAAAACTTTAGCCTGAGCTAAGTATGTGATAATGTATTCATACGGACACTGCGGGGGACTATTTTCTTGCATTAAGTTAACACTAGTGTAAGGGTAAGTTGCAGGTACCTGTGCGGCTAGCGGTTATCTCAGATTGATGAGAGTAGTTTGCAATGTTTCGCGTTTACATTTTTAAGTTTATGATTTATGTAAAAGCACTTTGGATGAGGGGTCAAGGGTGTTCATTGGAGCTGAGAGATCCGGATCTGTCTTCGTTTTTCCTGTTTGCATGCTAAAATCTCAAGTGAAATATTAAGCAGAAGTATTTAGCGTAACATTATTTACGAAACAGAATAAAAAACACGTAAAAACAAACGCACGTAAAAACAAATTATTTTCGCGCCAAAAATTTGAATTAAAACGGTAAGAAATACATTAAGCAATCTAACGCCACACAAGCATATATGAAACAAGAAACGCTGCGTATAAAATTAAGTAAAAGAATGCTTAAAAGTGTTTTAAGTAAAACTATACTGGATGAGCATATTTAAATAAAGATTTGCTAACTATTAAGTAAACTATCTGTAAATTACTTAGTGGTAAAACTTTACTAAACAGTTTTAAGTAAAAGGTTTTTACAGAGAACCTTATTTTTTAAACTATTGAATACTGCAAGTTGTGCCAAAGCTGTAGGGATACCACTGGATCCGTGACTCCGCTGAGTTGAAATTT
>JASANG010003302.1:0-17363 GCA_030248215.1 Enoplolaimus lenunculus
CCAACATGCACAATTGGCAATATGGAGTGCTCGATGTAAACTCGAGTTTAACAATGAAAATGTCTGTGTTGTTGATGTTTTTCAGGAAAATGTTTATAGAAATTTGTGCAAACTTAAGCTGTATCTAAAAGAAGAATGTTTTTTTAAGGTTTTTGGAACAATAACCCGACAGAATGATAGCATGCTGGGTTTTCGAATGTCTTTTTCTCAGCGTACCTGATTTGTAGTTTGTTCTGAAACTAGGTTTCTTGTGTGCTTTTTAACATATTTGCTCTGAATAATATCCTTGCAAGCAGAGTAGAATAATGGGTAATTTTCAAGGACCTTTGTTATGTTATGATAATATGTTGTTGCCTTCTTTGGTTTATATAATTGCTTTCGTTGATGTAAATGTGGTTTATCCTTTTAATAAAACCCGGGGTGTTCGGCAAACGAGCGCTTCGGACTTAAACTAACTTCTAAGCCTATTAAGCCTAAGGCTAAGTAAACAAATAGTCTAAAGCTTAAGCTTACTTTACTTCAGAGCCATAGAAAACTGTTCTGCCCCTGATTTTTACATGGGTCGGTCGCTTTAAGGGAACGCCATAATTAAACCTGAACATTGTTTTAGAAAACGATTAAAATATGGAATCATTAGAATATCTAATCGCTAACTTAGTTTTGAGTCTTCTTGGTATTATTCCAGCTACAATCATTAGCATTTACGTGATGCGTTGGTTTTGGCACGGAAGCCTTAAAAGCTGTTCGCATCAAAATATATCAAACCCAACCAACTGGCAACATCGACTGGCAAACTGCAGCACCAGACCAAAATTTCAATGTTTGCCTAATTTATTTTCAAGTTATTCACCAGTTTCACCTAAATCAGTGTTGGTGTTGTATGTAGTATATTCATACGGGTTTGTATCTGCAGTTATGGTCGTATATTATGGATTACAAATTTCAAGATATCCAGTAAAGTCTGTTGTTTACCAATCTTCCACCGAACAACCGAGTACGCGGCAGGTTTTGTTTTCTGGTTTTGACCAGAAATTTGAGTCACAGGAATGGTCTTCTGCCTACATGACCATAACGCAGTCTCCAGATCCAGATAAGCCGCCATGGGACCCCGCTGACTGCATTTTCATTGCTGTTCCAGTAATATTTTCGTTTGCAACGCAGATCAGCGTTATTGTAAATATCAAGGTAAGCCTTTGTTTTTTGTTCAAGGGGGTTTATTTACAATGGTTTTCTGGTTCGCTGACGGTATTCCATTATTTACCAGTTGGTTTGATGTTAAATTTCAGTAAATTTTTTGGTGCAATATTTTGAATAGCAGCGCTATATAGTTCACGTTGTTTTGTAACTTTATCTAAAAGAAAAACGTGCTACATTGTACACTGCAAGCATTGGTGAGTCAAATTCACTCTCTCCGAAATAGGCTTTTCTGGAACAACACAAATTAACTCAAATTCGACTCCACGAGAGTCAAATTCGACTCATTTAGCGACTCTGGTGAGTCGAATTTGACCCAGTTTGTGTTGTCCAGAAAAGCCTATTTTGGAGAGAGTCAATTTGACTCACCATTTTTTGCAGTGTAACACTTTACAGATTGACAGTAGGTATTGTTTTTTGCGACCGGATATCTATCTCATGTTCCGGCGGCAAATTGACATTCGGAAAATGTAGAGATTTTTGGAGAATTTTTAAAATTTAGCCCTCTTAATGCTTTAGCTCGTATCCAGGGCCGTAGCAACCACCCCCATACTCCCGAAAGGGGGCCCCTCCCCTAAAAGGGCTCCCGCCGTAACCGGTTGAAGCAAAAATCGCTTAAGTTTTGAAATGCGCATGGCTTCGCGCTCGATTCGCTCGCGAATTTGGGGACCCCCATTGTGGAATATGGGTGGAGCTCCCACCCCTGCCTGCTTCGGGACTGCTCGTATCTGAGACAAATTACTGGTGGTGATTTGTCCAGCAACAACTTGAACAAACAACATTTATCAAACAGTTTATGATTTTGGCTGAAATATTTACTGTTAATTGCTTGATTTTGTCATTTTTCAACAAATTTTAACGGATTAACGGAACGAAAATCTGATGTTTCTTTAAAATCATTCGCCTTCCTAAGTATACTACATATACAGTTGCTTTAACTTTTTAGCTTCATTTACTGCTGTCTAAAATATGGCCGTTTCCATACAGACAACAAAAGATAACAAAAATGGGTTTGTAAGTCATTGGCCTATTTTATGAACCGCGTATTGAACCAAATCACTAGTTGACTATAGGACCCGTATCGTCATATTTGTGTAGCGCCTGTCACAAGTTGGTGATAGGTCTTGTAACCTTTGAACCAGTGAATACTGACGCTCCAAAAATCAGCACATTTTTCGCATATGATTTGCTCTACTCCTGTACCCATTTTCAGTTTAACAACTGCAATATTTAGCGAGTCTGAAAACCTATTACTAAACTGATGATAGTTGCTAAATACATTTGAGAATATGGGCCCAGATTTTGCCAATTACGAATCAATCATATGTTTCAAACGAAACATTTTTCGTTTGTTCGAAACAATCTGTTCCGCTTGCAGGTTGGCTCTGTATAAACGGACAGTAAAAATAACAAAAAACGAAAACAAATGTTTTAATTTAAGTATAAACGTTTTAAAGATAATTTTATTCTTTCGCAACTGAATTTCGTCATTTTTACTTAAATCTGTGATGCCAAGGTTGTTAACCAATTTTACAGCGGTGACGTTTCAAAGGAACATAAATTTAAGTATTTTAATAACGAAAATTAAGCCGATTTTATAAGAAACAGAAACGAACGTCCAGTTAAACACTGGCCGCTAGCTGTAAGCACTGTATGAGAGAATGTTAACTTTTCTACTTATTTTACCGACAAGTGTTGTATTTAGTTTTTGCAGTGCCGGTTATTAATGATTTCCGGCACGAATGTATCATATTTCATCTAAACATCCAGTTTCAAACGGAATATTCAACTTATCATTGGTAGGCTGCAGTTTTGCCTGCGTTTACTCAACAATTGATCGCGACGTTAAAAGTTAACATTTGCCGGTGCGGCTTCAACTGATCAGTCCGCATTCAAAATTTGAATTCTTGAAAAAGATTACATTTTTTTCACTTCGAGGACTCACATTTTGACGGAACACAATTTTATCAAAAAAAATCTTCTTTGCCATTTTAATTTCAAATTTTAAAACGGAAACTTAAATTTTCAATTTTTATTTTATAGTCGCAAGAAGAGCAACTCCGTTGGCGATTGGCCGTATAGTTCGACTAGCGAATTTGCATCTAATTTTGGACACTCTGATAACAGGTGTACTACACAAACCATCGGAATTGGTTCGGAATGGCAACGCAGCACCACAGGAAGACACAAAACAAGTCAAGGATCGCAAAGTGACCCTGGAGTGCCGTCAAGTTTTGCAATCGAATTTGATGATGTGCAATTTATGCCGACTGCAATCATTAATAGAAAATTCATAATTGCATTCTTCAGTGTTAACCTTATCATTCACGGATTGGACGCTGTACTGACGTATGTTGCGTGCAAATATGCGCAAAACGAGCTGTTCCAGTATGTTGACGAATTTAAAACTGAATGGTAAGACTTGATACGCATTATGATAGATTTCTTAACCAATAACAATGGTACTACAAGCCGAACAGATAGAAAACGATAATGCCAAAGGTCTGCAATCTAAAACTAATTCAACCAATTAATAATTTACGATTCTGGTTCAAGTAATTTTACAAAAAGATAAGGTTTTCAGAAGCAAATAAAAATTAATGTCAAGTTTCAATTTCGGTTAATAAATAATGTTGACTCGTTTTGTCTTATAAAGCGAGTCAAATTTATTACCGCATCACTTCAAAACCGTTGTGTTTTTGTTGAAATTTTATAAAAAAACCGTTCCATAAAATGACATATCAAACAAAGAAATAGGAGGGGTTTTTAGTTAAATTTTAATCTCGCAAAATTCAAAAGAATTATTAATAACATATCCGCCGAATGTTCAAATTGATAGCTTTTACGGCCCATGCGTAGAATAGACCGCGAACATAAATTCAAATACGCGTGAGAACGTAAGCAAACTTAAGCATTTATGCTAAACGTATATGTGATGTAAACGGTCTATTACTGTAGTGACCCGAATAGAATTGGGGGCTGATATTTATTTGCTCTCTCCAAAAGGTACCCATGGTTAAAGCCGCCCTCGGTCACCCGTCGTTAGTATCGTTGAATTTAGCGTTTACTTGTCTTGTATCAAAACCTTGAGTGGTATATAAGAATGTACTTTCAAAACTAAGTAGGTATGCTTTAAGGTTTCAGCCAATGTAAAACGGACAGAGGTGGAACAGTATTATAAGCATAGTTTAAGCAGTCTAAGCGTAAACCTAAGCGTAAGAATGAGCATATTCGTAAGCCTAAGCCTTAGCCAAGCAAAAAAATTCTTAAGCTTACTCTATTCTAGTGTACAGAAAAACTCTCCGCCCCTGACACGGGCCAAAGTTTCGAACTCAACTCTTTTTGGTGCTAGAGTCATTTATGCACTACAATTTCGAATAATTGACATTTATTGACTCTAGTTAGAGTTTAGAGACTCTATCCGCTAGTCTTTTTAGGGATACGGACTCCTATTGATTGGGACTCAAAATGGAGCTCCCCTTTTATTGCACCCCGCTCTTATTCGGTTCACTACAGTAAGCAACAAATAACATCTGCAACCCAAAATTTATCAATGCACCAGACATTGCATTTCACGAGTCAAAACAGAGGTGTAAATGCTGAGGTAATTTCGTTTTAGGTATGTATACTTTGACTCTCAACTCTACACTGTAAATTCCAGTGAGTTGATGTTAACTCAGAAAGAGTTGAATTATTCTGTCTGAGTTAGTACTATTAGAACTCAGAATTATGAGTTGAGTCAGCTCAATCTGAGTTAACTGATCAACTCTCTCGGAATCATATCAGCTAAGAGTGAAAATCAACTCAACTCAGAATGAGTTAATGCTTATTGATAAGCAACTGAGAGTGAAAAGCAATTCAACTCAGAGTGAGTTAATGGTTGTTGATATTAACTCAGAAACAACTAACTCGCTAGCTGAGTTGATTATTCAACTCATTGGAATATGAGATTGAAGTCTGAAAAAAATTTAATTTTGCGTAGAGTCTGATGGTAATAGAAACATGAACCTTAAACTGTTTATAATATTCTTTGCGTACAACTAATGCACTGCTAAAGTTATGGTTACATATAATAAGCCTAAGAATAAGCATAAGCTGTCGACTGGGAACAGCCTTGGACGATGTACACCTCGTCCGCAAGTAAGCATAAAGATTTAAATTTCAATTTCAATTTCAAATTTGAAAACAGGAACATATGCTAAATTAAGCATAAACAAAGAAAAAATTATTTCAGGCCAACTGCGTATCGCATGATAACATCATGCGATCTCAAAGACATATCTGGCTATATTCCTGTATTTGTGCACCTTTTACTGGCTAAACTAATACTTATTGGCGTTGCAGATTTAGCAACGAGGATATTGCGTAAATTATTCGGTAAATATTTTCAATTTATCATTCAAGGTTGTTTAACGTGCAAGTTTTTGCAGCAAAAGACTCGTATTTATTTCCAGTGCCTCTCACTTTCATTCGAGTCACAACAGTAAACTCAAATTTTTGCGGAAATTGGATAAAGTCATACTGTAGTGACCCGAATTAGACGAGGGAGAGACTGATATTTATTCGGCCTCTCCAGAGAGAACTAGTTGTTATTCGGTTGTTTACTGTTATTTTTTTAACCCGCCTTCCGCCACCCTTCGTGAGACTGATATATATCCGGTATTGCAACTATCCGTTTATTTAAAAGTTTATTTGCCTTGTATCAAAAACTTGAGCGAAACAATACAAGGTTATGCTTAGGAATGTAATTTCAAAACTTAAGTATGCTTTAAAGTTTCGAACTCAACTTTATTTGGTCTTGGAATCATTTATGCTTATAAATCACATTTATGGACCCTAATTAGGGTTTAAGCAGAGGCATACCGGGAAATTATGATAGGGGGCCGCATCCGGCCCATCTAAAGATCAGGGGCGAAACGTTTTTCTGTGAGACAACAAAAGAGATAAGCTTAAGCTTTAGAGTAATTTTTTGCTTGGCTTAGGCTTAGGCTTAGGCTTAGACTTTGGAATATGCTCATTCTTACGCTTAGGATTAGGCGTAGGCTTAAGCTTAAGCTTAGGAACATAGTTATAATACTGTTCGTTCCCTTTTTTACATTTGGCCCCGCATCCTGTTTGGCTCGTGCCTTTGGTTTCTGCCTAAGAGCAAACTTAGAATTCATTAGCAGTGCGGATCTCAATTTTTTGGTGGGATTTATGAGGTTGATCCCACTGCCCTAGTTGGCTTCTAAACCAATTTCAGAGTTCTTTTTAGGTCCTTAAAATTTGGCAGTTCGGGTATCTGGACAATGTTGTATTGTTTGCTACGCTAGACACTGTTAGCCATTCACTCCAGTACAGAACTACAGCTTGAAGACTTTGTGTGGCAATTTCTGTATAATATGAAATATTTCTAGGCATCACGAGTTGAACCGGAGTGAGCGAAGGCTCGAAGCCAGAATTTAGACTGAGAGAAACCAGTCATTCAAAGTCGTCATAAAAGCAAAAAAATACACAAGTGAATTCCTAGATGCGCAGTTCAGTTTGAAAATGCACATATGTTTGCACACGTCGTACATTTGAAAAAAAACCCTGAGCGAAAAGCTATACATTATTTCAGTATTAAATCCCTGTGTAACAGTCTCAAAACATTTCTTTATTCATGAAACGTGAGGTCTAAACTCCCAAACCGAAACGTTCCTGGTCGAGAGTTTATGTAATTGTGTACCTGTGCACAACTTCTATTGCTATCATTAATTTTGAGGTGGTCAGATTGGCGAATTTGACTTTGAAATCTACCTTTAAACACCGCTGCAGGCAAAATAGTTTCAATAATTGATCAGTGAAAAACATCGCGACCGGAGCGAGCCAGAAACCATACGTAATTTTTGTATCTGATATAATTTATGACGCAAGTACCAATTCCGATCGGGGGGGGGCGTGGCCCTTCCGCCGCCCCCCCCCTCTCGATACGCCCCTGGCTGCACTCGTGCAAGTTGCAGCTGTGTGTTCTCACTGCAAATTCTTTCATGTGTGAATGTGGATTGAACTTTACTCAATTTATGAATTTGTAATTTTGAATTTGAATGCTTCAGTTGAATATTTTAGGATTTCGCAGCAGATCCAACATTTTTGACTCCCCATTCGACGATTGGAATACAGCATCTAAATTGTACAAATTTCTAACATTGTTTATTTCGGTATGTTCCATCGGGGCCGTCTTATGTTTTATTATTGGTAAGTTTAGCCATATGTAAAGAACAGTGGCGGAACAGTATTATAAACTTATTCCTAAGCCTAAGCTTAAGCCTAAGCCTTAGCCTAAGCGTAACAATGAATGTATTCCTAAGCCTATGCCTACGCCTAAAAGCCTAAGCGAAGCGAAAACAATTAACTGTCGTTTACTTTTGTATTCACAGCCTAATAAATAATTGGGAACAACAGAGACGAACGGTATTTATAATACGGTTTGTTTCAATTGTCCGTTTGACAAATTTCGGTAACTTTAATTTTGGTTTGAAACTGAAGATCAGGACCGGTACAGCCACCCCACATACTCTCCATTTGGGCGGAGGCCCCGCCCTGAAAACGCCCCTGCCGTAACCGGTTGAAACAAAAACCGCCAAAGTTTTAAAATGTGTCTGGCTTCTCGATCGTTTCGCTCGCAAATTTCTGGAGCAAAACCCTGGAGTTTGGATGGAGCCACCACCGTTGTCTGCTCCGACACAGATGAAAATACAGCAAACCAATAATTTATGCTTTGTGTTCTAGGCAACGTTGTCTTTATGGTTCATACAACAACTGGAAAGCGATATTTTTCGATCGCTCGTCCAATATTCTTATTGACCAGTCAGATCCAAGTGATTTGGCTTCATAAAGGCATTCGACAAAGGATTTGCCTGTGAAACTGACAAGTTTATTTCCACAGCAGCATTTGGATCCCAACAACAGTTTAGACGAAATGGATTTCCCACGTCGCATTTATACTTTAAATTAAAAAATTTCAACCGCTGTATTTAAAGATACTCAGTAAGGATTTTTTCATTAACCCTTTCTTATATGAATATTTGCAATTTCACATGAGCTGTAATATCAAGGTGAGATTCGAACCTCAGTCTCACGGATGGGAGGCGTTTACGATGACCACTGAGCTATAGGAGCTTGAAGCTCGAGCCTGAGTAGGCTCTCACGTCTTGTGGAGATTTAACACAGCGCATATATGTTATAAATGTTAAACACTGCTCACAGTGTGTGCATTGCTCGTACATTATTATATTTAGTTGCTCATAGTATACTCTATGAGCGAAAGGGTTAATATAAGATTTGTTTGTGGTATTTTTACCGTTTACTGTTTTGTTATTTCAGTAACGCAAATTTTGCGACATGCAAGCCAAATCAATGTTTTGAAATTGTTTTAATACAAAATACTATAACTTTGGCCCATGTATAGAACATATTCGGATCGTTTTCCGGCTTGACTGTAATTGAGTCAGTTTAAGCTTTAGACAAACTTTTTCGCTTAGGCGGCTCACATGTAAAAATCAGGGGCGGAACGTTTTTCTGTGGGACTAGCATAGAGTAAGCTTTAGACTATTTTGCTTGGCTTAGGCTTCGGCTTAGGCTTAGGCTTAGGTTTATGCTTAGGAATATGCTTATACTACTGTTCAGATCCTGTTCTATACGTGGGCCGTAACTGTTGTTGATTGTATGGCCAGTCACACTGTGATGGGCGTCTCGTTTACTCGCTGGACAGCAATAGGTGCGGAGGGTAACCGAGCACTCTTGCACCTTCATTTTTGCTGGAGCTTTCGCAACGGCTTCAAGTCCATGATTTGGTCGAGTCGGTTAGGCAGCTTCGAGTCTATGTTTTCGTTGGGACAATCCGGACAGCTTAGAGCCTTTGTTTCCGTTGGGTCGGTCGAGACAGCCGGAACAGCTTTGAGCCTTGCTTAGGAATTTAGGCTTAGGCATTGTTTGGCTTTAGGTTTAGATACTGTAGTGACCCGAATAAAATGAAGGACTGACATTTATGTGGCCTCTCCGGCGGGTACCCACCTATAATACTGTTACGGACTGTTATTTATTTTTAACCCACACTCCGCTGCCTTTCGTTACTGATATATACGTTATTATTACTATCCGTTGAATTAGACGTTTTTTGACTTGTATAAAAACCTTGAGAGCGATAAAAGAAGGTTACCTTGAGTTGGATTAATTTCAGGCGAGCTGATTACCTCAACATGAGTTGAATTAACTTTACTTAGTTTTAAACGTCCCAATTTAGACCCAGTGATTAAACTCATTCTGAATTAAAATCAACTCACCGGAATATACAGCAAAGATACCGATCTTTAATACGACGAGTCTTTTAGGTTAACCCCTTCTCACATAGAGTTGACTATGGGCAACTCAGCACAGTGTATATACGTTAAATAATATATATCGCACAGTGTTTAACAATTGCAACAGCATACATAGCACTAAATCACCACAAGACGTGAGAGCCCCCTCGTCCTCGAGGGTCAAGCTCCTACAGCTGAGTGGTGATGGTATACGCCTCCCACTCCAGTCACTTGAGTTCAAATCCTAGTATAAAAGTAGGTCTCAGGGGAAATAGAAAATATTCATGTGAGAAAGGGTTAATAACACAATAGCAATGCTGTAAAGACACGCTTGCGTGATTCAGTATTTCTAGACCTTGTACAGTAATTCAACTGATATTTCGTCATAACTTGGCATTGCATAAGAACGTCTCTATTTTAGTAACTTTGCCTTGGGGTGTGAGCGTTTACTCTAAGCGACTCTTTCGCCGTTGAAGATGCCAGTAAACAAACATTCTATCTCATAGCTCTCTCCTCTCATACTGTAACGACTCGAATGAGAGAGACGTAATAAAGAGTCCGGGTAAACTCGTAGCCAGCTACTCTTTGCTAGGAAGGCTGAACATTTTTCATGAGCGTCGTGAAAATTAAACAACCGTCAGCGAGCGAATAGCGAAGGTCTCTACATCTGCAGTGGTCAAATAAATTTCAGCCAACCCGCCTTATTAGGTCCAATTCGGGTTGAGAGCACCGTCGGCAAAATATGAACCAAGTGGGTTTTACGTAAAAAACTGGTGCATTAACAATGTAAACAACAACGTTTATGTGTATTCAAATTTAAATTGGTTCAACGATTGAACCAGCACTTAACTGTTTATTTGCCCATGAGGATATCATAACTTTATGAGAAGCCACTTGTTGTCTGTAATATATTCGTGACACAATGGCTATTTTTTGGTCGTTTCTGTAAATACAATTTTCCGTTTGTTTTAAACTGTTTAAAAAACATTTGCAGTACAGTTTTATAGTTTAAGTTTTTAGTTCAATAGAGCAGTCAAAATTAACTTAAGCCCCATTTACACGTGTAAAGGTTTTGCTGCGAGAACTTGCAGCTGCAAATTGCACGCAGAACTTGCGCTGTTTTTCATCGGTTAATGCGAAAGCGGATGCAATAAATTCGGTGAACTTGCATGATTATTCACACATGTGAGCTAAAATTCCTAGCTATGATTTTTAATGAATTATTTGTAGATGCAAGTTTGTCGACGGAGATTTTTGACAAAACGTGCAAGTGCAAGTTGCAGCTACAAGTTCTCGCAGAAAAAAAACTTGCACGTGTAAATCGGGCTTTAGGAATATTTAAATGTTGAAATTTAATGTAAGCTGTTCAATTTGTATCTGTCCTGAATTGGATAAACGTCCGTCACCGAGTAACTAAGACTGGAGTTACCATGGTGTGCAACCGGAGAAG
The DNA here is from genome assembly GCA_030248215.1 of Enoplolaimus lenunculus. NCBI lineage: Eukaryota > Metazoa > Nematoda > Enoplea > Enoplida > Thoracostomopsidae > Enoplolaimus > Enoplolaimus lenunculus. The sequence continues at coordinate 10,966 of JASANG010003302.1, forward strand.
CTAAATTTTGCTTGCCTTAGGCTTAGGCTTAGGCTTAGAAATATGCGTTCGCGAAGCGTTTTATGTTTTGTACTTGGGGGTCGAAAGGTGGATGTCCGTCCGTCCGCCTGTCCGTCTGTCCGTCTGTCCCTCTGCCGTCCGAAAAGAATCTCAAGAACGGCTGAACCGATTTTGATAAACTTTTTTTGTTTGAAAGCCAATTATTCTGGGGTGTTAACCTCGCATTAGGGTTTTAAAATTTTAAGCCGTTTATTAGCTACAGGCTAATTTGCATAATTAATTAAGCCTAAATTAGGACTTTCCACAATATTTCACTAATTAATACAGTTAGAAGCAATCTAATTTTAGCATTAAAGGATTTTTTGGTGCGAAGAATCTGCGTAGACTGTTTACAAACCTCCAAACCCGATAATTAAGCAGTTAGCTAATAGATAATTTGCATATTAGCATAGTTTATAAGCCTAAATTAGGACTTTTTACAATATTTCACTAATTATTAAGGTTAAAAGCAATATAATTTCAGCACTAAAGGGTTTTTTGGTGCGAAGAATTTGAATAAATAGTTTACAATCATGTAAAACCAATAATTGAATAGTTAGCTAATAGATAATTTGCATATTAGCTTAATTGACAAGACAAAACTAGGACTTTTTAAATTATTTCAATAATTATTAGGGTTTACTGAAGGTTTTTGGGTTCGAAGAATCTGAATAAATTGTTTAAAAACCTCCAAAACCGATAATTGAATAGTTAGCTAATAACTAATTTGCATATTAGCTTAATTGACAAAACAACAAAATTTGGACTTTTTAAATTATTCCAAAAATTATTAGAGTGGCTGAAGGGTTTTTGGATGCGAGGAATCTGAGGAAATTGCTTACAAACCTCCAAAACCGATAAATGAATAGTTAGCTAAGTAATTTGCATATTACCTTAATTGCTTACGTGCGTTCGAGCTTCGCTCAATAAATGTAGTCCCACTACGACTGGTATATATTCGGTATTACAGCTATCCATTAAATCAAACGTTTGTCTTGTGTCAATAGCTTGAGCGATAATGCAAAATTAAAAACTTAAATGCGCTTTAAAGTTTCGAGCTCAACATTATTCGTTCCTGGAGTCATTTATGTGCTACAATTACACTAAAAATAATATTTCTGATATTTAAGAAAAAATTTCTCACATTTAAGAAATATAATTAGCAAGGTGCACTTGAAAAGTATTTCTGTTATAACAGAAAAGATTGCAGAAAAGTTTTGAAATAATGTCTGAAAATAAACGTTTTCCAGTTGTTTTTAGAAAAATTGTCTTAAATATCAGAAAAACTTTTCAGATTTGCCACAGAAAATACTCATCTGAATAAATTCAGAAATACTTTTTTTGCGTGTAGGGTTAATTGGCATTTATGGACTGTGATTAGGGTTTAGGGACTCTACACGCTTACGGATTCTTATTAGAAATACGAACTCCTATTGATTGGAACTTAAAATGGGGCTCCCTTCTTATGCCACCCCCCCTTATTCCGGTCACTACAGTACTTTGCTTTGTTTGCAAACCTATCGCTAAACATGTTGATTTAGAGTTATAGTGTCATTAGAGAATATTGGCCTCATATTAAAAACACTGTATACTATGCCAATTGCCTAGAAAATTGGACTTGTATCCAGAGACTGCCGCGAGTGCTCATCCCGCAAGAAATGTTTTTCCCACAGAAAAGTATTGTAGACCCGCTTGTGAGTCAAGTCAACTCCAGACTTGTCGAGTCCATAACATTTTTTGCCCTCTCGAGCTTTTATTGGCTACGGGCCAGTCCATTATTGGACACACCGAACGCGTCCTGTATGCGGTTTTTGAGGTCCATAAAATATAATAACAAAACTCAAAATAGTGTAATCTACACAAGGTGCTACTGAACGTTTATAGCTTTGTCCCAAACAATATTCTAAATTACTTTCTGGTTCGTGCTAAACACGGTTAAAATGACCAATAAACGAAGGCAAAAAATGTTAATATTCATCATAGTCATCATTAAACGCTTACAAAAAATATAAACCAGGACCTGCTTGATTTAAGGTTTTGAACCAGTTTTAAGACTGCAATGGTTTCGCAGTGTGGTTGTAATTTTTGATACTGTAGAAACGTATTAAATCGAAAATATTTTCAAATTAATGCTGGGGTTTAAGGTATATACAATGAGATTTTAGCCTTGGTCAGTTTTTATATATTGGGAAAATTAGGTATTAGCTTTTAACCCATATCTTGCTGATGTCAGTTTCCACTGACGACACAACAAAGGTTTATATCTTTGAAGCTGTAAATCTCATCCAAACTCTATTTTTATAAGATCGTTTTCACTGTGCTGTGTTCTTGGTTACTGCACGGGTTTGTGTTGCTAGCTGCATCATAGCGCATTTGTTATTTGGTATAGCCTACTTACCTTAAGCCTAAGCTTAGGTTTCACACATGATTTAAACCTAAAGACTGAGTCCAAGCGTCAATGCCAACGCAGCAATTTTCTTATTATTAAAATAAGTGTAATAAATCAAAATCTAAGCCTAAATATTTGTAGGCATATATGCATATATTTATTCTTGACTGTTATTTGTTTACAAAATTAAAACAAAACAGTATTGATTGATATAAGATTAATGTCAAAAAGTACACAGGTCTCTCGCAGGAAAATGCACTGAGCAACAGAAATTTCTAAATCTGCGCAAAACATTGTCTATCAGAATTGTCGTGTGGGCGGGTTAAAAATAAATAACAGTTCGTAACCGAATAACAGAGGGGGATACTCTCGGCAGAGGCCAACTAAATATCAGTCCCCACATATTATTCGGATCACTACAGTAGCGTATTTGTCGGAGCAAACAGGAAACGACAAAAGGCTAAGTTTGACAGAAACATGCCGCAATCTCAAATTTCAATAATACTTATGAAATGTCATTTTTTGACACTCTTTATAAGCATACATTAGACTAGCATATCCATGAGCAACACACTGAAGCCAAAAAGCATCAGTATGCAACACAGTGAAGTGAAAAAAGCTTCAGTGCGCTGCACACTATCCGCTCAAAAGTGACCTGGTGTACGCATGATATTGTGTAGATTGCAATTAGGTGCTATAAGCAGTTGAAAATATTGGCCCTGGACTTGATTTCAAATGTTAAACGTAATTTAAAATTTGCTTGCCTTAAATGGGTATTCGTTTGGTATTAACGGTTTCAGCTACATTCATTATTGAAATTTCTAAAGTTTGATGCATCGTTTGCAAATTTAAGTGTTCCTAATGAGTTACAAGCCAGGTTTACATTGGCCGCCGGAAATTTACTATTTATCGTTTGTAATTTGCTTTCACTAAATCTAAGCTGCATATTCTTCAACGCGTATAGCACCTATCACAAGTTAGCGATAAATTTTCAAACTGACTAACTTTATGCAGAAGTAGGACAAATCAAATGCGAGACAAAATGTGCTAAATTTCAAATCTCAGCATTCATTGGTTCGAAAACCTGAAAACCTGTCGTTAACTTGAAATAGGTGCTACATACATTTGAGAATATCGGACCTGAGAAAATTTGTGTATTACATAATATAAACGTGCAAATATGGGTAAATAGCACCTTTTTGCACATGTTGGCAACTGAAGCATCACAAATACCATCTGTAATGTTTATGAGGGCCAATCGAAAGCAAAATAGACTTTGATTGTTTAATGTGAACATAAAAGCAATTTTTGTTGCAATATGATTGGTTGAATGGTTTTATTTTTTGTCAATTTGTAATGATTGGATGGTTTTGGAACCGGGCAATATGTTGTATTAGATTGGCACACGGCCCAGCTATCAATTAAGACTAATAGCAAGACCCAGTAACAAAAATAGAACCGAGCAAATTCTATTGATTTAGGCCAAAGCGTTAACCTGGATACTGGCAAAGCCTAGGCCTAGCGGCAGACCGGTAGCACCTCATCTTGCTAGAGAGCGGGGGCTAAAAATTATTCAAGACGAGCATTCAAGGGTTTTCAATGACTTACAAGCAAGGTTGAAAATTTTCTAGGAAGATGTCAAAATGTGTTCAGGGAGGGGGCTGAGTTCCCCTGACCCTCTGTTGGCTTCAATCCAGCGTAGCGGTCGCTCAAAAGACACACTACTTTGTTCGGACCGTTTTCTCCACAGAAAGGCATCTATGCATCAAAAATTACTATGCAGGTTAAAACGCCATATCTGTTTCAATGCCACATTTAACTCAAACTCTGACACGACAGCTAGTCTACGCCATATCGTTGTATTGTGTAATGTTAACCTTTTTCTAGCTATACGGTAAGATTTTAAATAACCTAGCTAAGTATTTAAATCTTGCCAAAAATGGCTAAACTAGTTCCAAGAAGTAAAATAAAAAAACTAAGCTAGGTTTGAAGCTGCGTGTACTACTGAGATGAGTTTTTTACTGCGGAAACGGTACGAGGAAACTTGAGACGAGACTATTTATTTTTGAACTTGAGCAAAGTATACCGGAAAGTTTAAAGACTATGTTTTTGGGCAAGACAGTTGAGTGAAGAAGCTAATTTTTCAGCTGATAGCAATTTGAAACATTTTCGGTCAAATTGTAATTTCTGGATTGAATATTGGAGCAATGAGCGTGACATTTTTTCAACCTGCACTATAAACTCTGATGAGTTAATTAATCAACTCAGACGAAAAGTTAATTATTTCTGAAGTTAATAACAGCAAACATTAACTCATTCTGAGTTGAATAGATTTTCGCTCTGAGTTGAGTTGAATCCGGGGAAGTCGACAAAATTCAACCAGAATAAGCAGAATCAACGCTGAATTGTGAGTTCTTATTGTGCTAACTCAGACTGAGTGATTCAATTCATTCTAAGTTAAAATCAACTCACTGAAATTTACAGCGCGTTTAATTCTACAACCAACAATAGTTCTGGCAATTGTTGTCTTTAAAATCGAAAACGGAAGTTTTTGGTACTAAAAATGTTCCATATCCGTAGACAGCTCACCTCGCGGGAAGAGCTAAATATTTTTCAGGATGGGCATAAAAGGGATTTAGATGCCTTACATGCCATGTTGAAAATTTTCTATAGTAACCCCAAATTTCTTCCAAGGGATCTGAACCGCCTGACCACCCATCTGGCTGCGACCTTGGAATCTTTATCCATTTTTTTACAAGTAAAGTATTTAAGTATGTCAGATTTTGTTAGTGTGTATTTCTCATTCATTGACAGACTTCAGGACCAGACGTCTTGTCAGCTTAAATCACGTCTTTGATAATAGCGTAATCTTCCGACGTAGAGACGACTTGTGTCAAATGTATACGTGGTTGGTCTCTTAAATTCACAAGTTCTATTTGAACAACAGCTAACGAAGCTTATTTAAATCAGCGATTTTTGCCCAAATTTATGCTTAATTTTGCTAAAATTTGTAACCATGCAAAGATCAGGGGCGAAACGTTTTTCGGTGCGCGTGGAATAGAGTAAGCTAAGTCAAAGACTGATTCTTTACTTAAGCTTATTGGCCAATGCTACTTTAAGGGGCGTAACAGTAGATTAAGCGTGTTTCTAAGCTTAAGCCTAAGCCTAAGCAAAAAATGTAATCTAGAATCGAAAACGTCTTTTTTATGGACTCACCAGAAACTTGGACGCCTCTTAAAGTAAAATGCGCCGGCTTAGGTATAAGCTCATTCTTACGCTTAGGCTTTAGGCTTAGGCTTCGGAATATGCTTTTACTACTGTTCCGCCCCTATTCTATAATGAGGCCAAATTTGTGTATTAACGACGTATTCTAAGACTCGACTTAATACCGAAACAAGGTTGTTGTAATCGCTTTTTTTGTCGCAAACTGTTTCCACCGCCAGTCCCAAATATGACATTACGGTCGCAGCTGTAAGCCTGCCCCTCGCTTGACTTAGAAGGAGTTGTAGCGTTTGAGCCAGGGTGATTTATTTATCACTGAACCAAACCACAATTATCTACTTTGTGGTTTGCTTTCTCTGTTTATTTTACATTTTTTACTATTTTTTGTTTCAAAATTTGACGCTTAAGTGAGTGTTGTTTGTCTTAAATGTCCACTTGTACAATAACATTTACTCTATACGATGGTATAAACCTATATGGTGCCGCATTTTTGGGTCTACTCACCATCAACAAGGGATTATGTTTGAAATTTAAGCTGAAGGATCAGCAAACCATTTTGGGGAGGCTTGAAACCATGAAAACCTGTGCACCAAACACTGAGCACTGTACATTATTGTGTTATCTTCAGAAAACATAGCGAGAAGGGTGCAACCGGAGGTGAAAAATACCGAGCCGGAGGCCGATTTTTTGCCGGAGCCTGAGCCGGAGGCCGATTTTTTGCCGGAGCCTGAGCCGGAGGCCGATTTTT
>JASANG010000389.1:0-17343 GCA_030248215.1 Enoplolaimus lenunculus
TAAGCCTAAACAAAAAATGTAATCTAGAATCTAAACCTACTCAAACCCACCAGAATCCTGGACGTTCCTGAAAGTAACATGGGCCAAGCATTCTATGCCTTTAACATCGCGGGGGCGACAATTACTCACAGATTAGGTGTTAAATTTTCGTTTATCTTCGAAATTTTTCTAACGAAAACGTCATTATTCCGTCAGCTTTGTCTCTCACACGCTTATGTTTATTGTAATCTTATGAGTAAATACTCAAAATCAGGTCCTCAACTCGGAATTAACATACAGGTCGACGGGACATCGAAGATTATTTGGAGCAACAGAAATTTCCATAGAATTCTTTTAAGGCCATCCATATCTGCCATAGGTGGAGCAAGTAGCGAAGATGCCAAAACGTAGGGTGGTGCCCCCGTCTTTGCCGGCGATTTCAGCCGTAGCTGTAATGTTTATGTTTTCAGTGTAAACAACATTTGTGTTTTTTATGAATGATATCGATATGAAAAAGTGCTTAAATCTCCCTTTTTGAGTCATCCTCTGCTTATAAAACCGTGATATTTCGCTAGCAAATTTTTGTTAAATAAAATTCATTTTTTTATTTATATTTTATAGGAATTTTGAAATTATCACTGATAATTTGGTCGTTTTAAAGGTTTGAAATAATCGAGTCTGTTTTTAGTTTAAAAAAACAAGCTTGAACGGTATATTTGGTTCCTCGAACCAGAATGCTTATTGGTATTTTTCTCATGAGAAATGTTCAGTTTCTGGATTAAGTTCGAGCAAACTCTTACGATATTTTAAGTAGTGTTATAACGATTGGCCCATGTAAAGATCAGGGGCGGAACGTTTTTCTGTGGGACTGCAATAGATTAAGTTTAAGCTTTAGACTAACTTTTTAGCTTGGCGCAGGCTGTGGCTTAGGCTTAGGCTTAGGAATATGCTTATAATACTGTTCCGCCCCTGTTCTTTGCATTCGCCCAATTTTTTTTACAAATTATTTCAGCACTAATGTTTCTGAACCAGCTGTGTCTCTGGTAAGATATTCGGGCTCATGTATAGTTCAGGGGCTGACCGTTTTTCCACGTGACTACAATTGAGTAAACTTAAGCTTTAGAGTATTTTTCGCTTAGGCTTAGGCTTACGTTTTGACTTGGATAAAAGTATATCTTTACGCTAGTCTTGCTATTAATATGCTTATACATACTGTTACGGCCCTGTTCTTTACACTAACCGATATTTAATACGGTCAAGCTAATGTTAACACCAAATATCAACTGATTTTTGACCTAAAATATGACGCAACTTTATTTATTTTCATCCAATTTGAGTTGCAGAAAGGTAAACATTTTGCAGATTATGAAATACTTAAATCAAAATCATGGCTACGCCCATTAGCTTTCACTCAACGGTGTGGCTACCGCCCTTAACCTTCTTGAAAAACATTGGCACCTGGGGGGTAGACGGAACCAGTTTATCAAGTTAAGTTTAACCAAATTTTAAACTTTCAATAGAAATCGAAATTTTTGCTTAGGCTAGGTTTAATTTTGCGCTTTATGGTTCGGGACCCTGACCTCAAAATACAATTTCAAACATTTTTCCTTATGCAGATCCTCGTGATTCTCCAGTGTTGGTGACTTTCGGACATACCTACCCTAGTCACGGGTTACCTTATAATGGGCACTGACCAGACAAGTTTTCGCGATCATAAGTCAGATGTTGCCGAGGGTAGGCAGCACCAAAACATTTAGACTTATAGTTGATACTTTACAAGATTAACCTCATGCCACTAGCCGAAGTGTACTCAAATAGCTTCTGCAATGACGCTTTACTTACTTGCAATTGCTATGTAACTGCAATCACTGCAATTATTAGTGCAGTTTATTGCACAATAAAGCTGTTTTCACATATACGTTGTGAAAGCAAGTTTCAAAGACGTGTAATTCTTTTGTAACGCCTTAATATTTCCTGTTATCTATAGTTATATTAGTGCAACTTCTGTTATTTTTCATCTGTTTGTTGAATAATGCGATAAAACCGCGAGCTTCTAAGAGCACACCTTTGAGTATAAACAGAATAGGCCCATGTAAAGATCAGGGGCGGAGAGTTTTTCTGTTGGACTGCAATAGAGTAAGCTTAAGCTTTAGACTATTTTTTTGTTTGGGCTTAGGTTTAGGCTTACACTTATGAATAAACTCATTCTTACGCTTAAGTTTAGGCTTCGGCTTAGGAATATGCTCATTTTTACGCTTAGGTTTAGACTTAGGCTTAGGAATATGCTCATTCTGACGCCCATGTAAAGATCAGGGGCGGAGTGTTTTTCTGTTGGACTGCAATAGAGTAAGCTTAAGCTTTAGACTATTTTATTGTTCGGGCTTAGGTTTAGGCTTAGACTTATGAATAAACTCATTATTACGCTTAAGTTTAGGCTTCGGCTTAGGAATATGCTCATTCTGACTCTTAGTTTTAGGCTTCGGCTTATAGAATTTGCTTATTCTGACGCTTAGGTTTAGACTTAGGCTTAGGAATATGCTTATAATACTGTTCCGCCCCTGTTGTATACATTGGCCACACAATGCAACCATAAAATTTATAAGCTTGGAGTACAAAATTGTTAAAAAGTCGTTATGACAAGCAGATCCGACGTTAAGTTTGACTTTGTCTTAAAATATTTTTCTCGTTTGAAATTGGGATATTTTTTAAAAATAACAAATTTGCCAAAAATTATTTAAATTTACTAAAATATACAGCGTTTGCATCACCATTTTGAAAACACTTTCACGGGATCCAGAATCTTCTCGTTTGGATCCATTGGTGCGAAGACCTTCAGTACAGTTACATTGCTTCAAATCCATTTGTTTACAGGAAACGTGACCAATGTATGACACAAGGGCGGAACAGTAGTAAAAGCGTATATTCCTTAACGTAAATCATGAACTTAATCCAAAGTCTCAACGTAAGAATAATCTCATGCATACGCCTTAGCCTAAGCCTAAGAAAAACAAAACATTTGTCTAAAGCTTAAACTTTAGTCTATTCTAGACCGACACAAACCCTTTCTGCCCCTGATCTTTACATGAACCGGAAACAATGTTCACCACGGGCGCCGACACAAAATTGCATATTGGTTTGCGCTTAGGGTCGAGATGAATAAATTTCAAATATATTTCTGCAGTTTCTAACCACCCATATCTAAAACAATTGTCCAATGTAAAGAACAGGGGCGGAACAGTATTATAAGCATATTTCTATGCCTAAGCCTAAGCCTAACCCTAAGCACAAGTGTAAGAATGAGCATATTCCAAAGCCTAAGCCTAAGCCAAGCAAAAAATAGTCTAAAGCTTAAGTTTACTCCATTGCAGTCCCACAGAAAAACGTTCCGCCCCTGATCTTTACATGGGCCAGACAACATTTTTACGTTCTGTATCTACTTACACGAGATATGAACCCTGGGGGGGTGCGTAGCTGTATCACCCTGCATCTACACACTGGTGCCTATCGTGTTTATTTAAATCTTGAATAGTCGACATTTCTTTTAGTTCTGTCAAAAAAGATTTCTTGCTATTCAACGGTAATTGTTACATATTTTGCTTAAAATTGGTTAAATTTTTAAATTTATATATATTGTATTTTAGGTATTGGCAGCTCTAAACAATGAGAATTGTTAATATTACAGATTTGAATTCTGTTTATGAAATTAGGCTTTTTCAAGGTAAGCTTGAAGCTTGACAAAGTTTCTAAACAAGCAGACACGCAACGTCCGTCGTATTATTGTTTAAATGTGTACTTGTGAAATATTCTGCTCAAAATACTGCGATTGGTTATTAATGTGGTTGAAATTGTAATACTGAATTTTTTTGATTGGAAACTTAATTTTTGCAGGAATCGATAGGGCCAAGAGTGTCTGATGCCATTTAACAAGAGTATGCAACTGGGTACATTCTGTGCAGAAAAAATAAACGCAGCGCTCGTTACATTTTTGGCTTATCCCCTCACTTATCGGAAGGAGGGGACAAAAACTTCATTGATATTGAAATTCAATGCTGTTGCATATATTGAAAAGTGGTCTGTTTCGGTGTTGGCTGGCCGATACACGTGTAAAGTATGTAAAATTGACCCCCTCCAAAGTGAGCGGGGTAGGACCAAAACGCAACGAGCGCTGGTAGATTTAGTTCCATGCAAAACAAGGCTTTTTACCTACTCTTGTTTAAGAGCATCATCGACTCTTAAATAGAACTAAGAGTCGATATATAATCGCTATTTAACAAGAGTGTGCAACTGGGCACATTTAACATTTATAAGAATGGACCCGGCACGCGTTGCGTTTTTGCCCAACCCCCTGTCCCTTATTTTGAGAGGGGATACAACCGGTGTGAACCACGACACTTTATGTATACGGCGTCAAACATGATCCCCTTATAGTTTAATTTAGTGATATTCATGTGATATCGACCCCCCTCTAAACAAAGGGGGAGGGTTCGGCCAAAAAGAAACACCCGGTGGTACACCACTCTTGTCATTATCCACTTTTGATAGAACCAAGAGTCGCTGATGACTCCAGGAACAAAAGTGTACGACTTCTTAAAATACGCATGACATAAAAAGTACAACTGCGCATTGCGTTTTTAGCCGACCCTCAACCTTATTTAAGGGGTCAACTGAATAGTAAACACAGCACAAACTAAGCACTTTATGAAACATTTCGGTTCAGCTGGCGACGCTGAGGCGAATGATGTTCCATTTTCCACCACAAAAGCTGTTTTACACATTAATCGATAGCACTCTTAAAGAGCTTTTGTTGAAAGTATATCCAAATTTACCGTAACTCAAAAATTACCAGGTCCGCGCACAGAGTTGGAACCACTGCTCGTTCCGAAAAGTTATCCGGTACACTTGCGTTGCATACGCAATGATCAAAATACAGCTAATTTTACATGGCTCAGAAGCGGCATTCGAGTTGAGTCTGACGCGAAGTTTACTCAAATAAAAGCCGAAAGGTACGTTTTGTTAATTAAATAAGGTAAATTCAGCTTAGCAACTCGTGTTTAGATGGTTATTCGTTTGTTTGCTCATTTGTTACGGCGTATGAAGGCGTATAGGACTGTTGCGATTGTGTTATTTGTAATGTACACTGCAAAAAATGGCGAGTCAAATTGACTCTCTCCGAAATAGGCTCTACGGGACTGCATAAACTGATTCAAATTCGACTCCACCAGAGTCAAATTCGACTCACTGAGTCATACGTTTGACTCTGGCGGTGGAATCGATTTTGATTCAGTTTGTGTAAAAATCAATTTGACCCATCATTTTAGTTTTGCCTTATATCTCCAATGAATTTGACACTTGAAAGGTTGCTGGTATCAACACAATTTCAAACCCAGCTAAATAAAGCACACAACTTTTGCTTTTTCTACTCTCATTGACTAGCTTAGTTGATAGCGTACGTTTCGCACCTTAACTCTTGAGAGTTTGGCGCCGTTAAAAACTGTCAATTTTTTACTCGCGTGATACAAATCTTTACAAGGGTCATCAATGTTGTGTCTGACACTGTTCACATGATCAAATCTGGCTGATCAGTACAGTTCAATCGCAGTTTAGTCTATGCCAAACTGCTATTCCATAAAATAGCAAATTGACCAAGGCCAATTAGTGATTGGTCTGAATAGCAGATTGGCCTACGACTTAAACGCGACTGGTATGGCATTTGTGAATTGGATTAGCGGCACAGTACGACTCCCGTGTTATTTCATTCAAAAAATTTTCAGCTCTCGAATCACGCACGTTGCCTGCTCACCTTGCTAAGGGTGGAAGGCTAACAAACTTTCAGGACGGGCATAAGGCTTTCGCTGACTTTAAGCAAAATTGTTAGTTTTCTGGGGGGGGGCAAAATTTTTCCAGAGTCGATAAGTCCGATGTACACCCCTTGGCTACGATCCCGTGACGAATGATATACTTGAGCAGCCATTTCAGTATGCGTTCAACTATTTAGCACGATAATAAAATTTGTAATACAACCTTTGGTTAATTGGTTAAAATTACTGAAATATTTTTGAAAACTTTTAGAACCTACAGCGAGTTGAAAATTGCAAAATTCAATAATCGTCATGAAGGCGTTTACGAGTGTTTGTCGATAACCGAATCTGACGCACAAATGATGTCATCTCGTCTACGACTTAACCTAATTCAAAATGGTAAGTGTCTGGTAATTGTTTCCTCGCGTGGTAATTGACTAAAACGATTGAGCCAGCATAAACAACAGGCGCTGGGACAGTATTATAAGCACATTCCTAAGCCTAAGCCTAAGCGTAAGCGTAAGCCTAAGCCTAAGCGTAAGCGTAAGCCTAAGCCTATGCATAAGCGTAAGAATGAGCATGTTCGTAAGCCTATGCCTAAGCGTAAGCGTAAGCGTAAGCCTAAGCATAGGTCTAAGCCTAAGCCTAAGCGTAAGAATGAGCATGTTCGTAAGCCTAAGCCTAAGCATAAACCTAAGCCTAAACTTTACCCTAAGTCCATCAAAAAAATAGTTGGCCGGATCGTTTTCCGGTTGTGCTTTAATAGAATCAGTTTAAGCTTTAGACTAATTTTTTTGCTTAGGCTTACGCTTAGGCTTAGGTTTAGAAATAGGCTCATCCATAATAGAGTCAGTTTAAGCTTTAGACTGTTTTTTTGCTTAGGCTTACACTTAGGCTTAGGCTTAGGCTTACGAATATGCTTATACTACTGGTCCGGCCGTGTTCTATACATGGGCCAAAATTCCTGCAAAAAATTCTACCGTAGACAGAAGTCGATTTTATACCAGTGTCTACGGTGTTGACATCCGGTTCTACCTTGATAAATGTAGCAAAATAACCCTTCATTGTATAAGTTAAACAATGTATAACACTATTCTAATATCGTTAATCAACATATGTTTGTTGTTAGTTACGCAAATTCTAGGTGAGCATAGAATTACAAATTTATCCGCGAGTATACCCACATCAAACATTTCTTACTCGGCCCACGTTTAGCCCCAGGTACAGACGCTCTTGCTGTCATAACATTTTCCAAACATTAAGCTTAAGCCTAAGCCTAAAGACTAAGTAGCTACAAGTTTAACCTTAGTAGCTACTTGTTTTTAAAAGCTATCATTGTGGCTTCGTACCTTCAGTGTTATTTTTCTTTTAACAAAAGATCAAAAAGTAGTTGGTTCCAACAAAGCCCTATTCACACGTGCAAGTTTTTGCAGCAAAAAATTGCATATGCAACTTGTTTGGGCAAGTTTGGTCACAAAGCAGCTTTGAAGTTCTCGCAGCTGTAAAATATTCACTGGAATTCTTGCTACTAAATTCAATTCGCGTGTGCGAACGCAGTTGCAAGTCGCTTGAATTTCTTGCACATGCATTTTTAATTCGACAGCCGGAAGGCATGTTGTTGAGTGTCTGAATTAATTCAGATTTTTTGAATTTACTCAAAAAGCTTGAATTTATTCAAATATCAAAGTTGTTTGATATTTTGCAGTCTACTGCGATTGTGACGTGGCTTGTTTTTCATTCTTTTACACTAAGCCGAAATTGTATTGGTATAAAAGTGGTTTGAGTTCGGGAAATTTCGAGTTGAACCTACTTTACGCGTAAATGTTTTATGCAGGTGAAACTTGCAGCTGCTAGTTTTTTCAAAAATTCAGTCAAAGAACTTGTAGCTGACATTTATACATGATAAATATGCGCCAAGAATTAGTTCATAGGTATGAATAGCCTTGCAAGTCGAATTAATGCATGATCATTGGCTGAACCGATAATTTATAGTGTATGGTTGATATTCATTACAGTAATCAGCAAGTTATTCACAGAAATTGATCTCAAGATTCATCATGAAACTGATGTTTTCTTGCAAATACATACAGCTGCACGAAACTCGTGCACATTGGAGCTGCGAGTTCTCGCAGCAAAAACTTGTACGTGTGAATAGGACTTAACCTATTCCATCAGTGAAATAAAACAGGGTCTTTGTTTAATTTCAAAACAGTTAAGACTTGGCGAAAACGGGTTACTCGATGAAAACAAGAAATTTAAATTATTACATTTTTATTATTTTTTATTTACTATCAAGCCCCATTCACACGTGCAAGTTGTAGCCAAAACTCGCAGCTGCAACTTGCACGAAATACTTGCAGCTACAAGTATTTTCAAAGGAAGACTACGACTGACCAATCCAATTGAAGTGCGAGAAATTCAAGCGACTTGCAACTGCGTTCACTGTTGCGAATCAAATTAAATAGCATGAATTACAGTGAATAATTTGCAGCTGCCAGAACTTCAAAGCTGCTTTGTGACCAAACTTGCACATGCAAGTTGCACATGCAAGTTTTTGATGCAAGAAATTGCATGTGTGAAGAGGGCGTTAATTTTTTAAATTTACATTAAATACATTTTTTAATCAATTTTTTACAATTTTAACTGCACTTTAATTTTGCTAATTTGCAGTATTTTACTACTTACGATCAATGAGTGATAGGCGCTACAGACATTTGAGAATATTAGTGCGAAAGTTAATCCCTATTCACACGTGCAAGTTTTCGCTGCGAGAAATTGCAGCTGCAAATTGCACGCAGAACTTGCATTTTTCATCAGCCAATGAGAAAGCGGCTGCGATAAATTCGGTGAACTTGCGTGCGTATTCACGCATGTGAACGAAATTCCAAGCTACGACTTTTAATGAATTATTTGCAGCTTCAAGTTTTTCGAACCGTATTTGGGACAAAACTTGCAAGTGCAAGTTGCAGCTGCAAGTTCTAGCAGCAAAAACTTGCACGTGTGAATAGGGCTTTAGTGTAATTTTAGCTCAGCCATGTCACCGACCACAAGTTGACATGATTTGTTGTTTGTTTTGATGCCCATAGTTTTAGTCGCCAAATATCAAACGAAAGTTGAACACAGCTTAAATTACCTAGAGAATACGAATGTTAAAGTTGTCTCTTCTTATGTTGCAACTGTCTTTTGTCTTAACACCGACTGTTCCACTTGTGTCAACTTTGGCCAGTCAATTCTGTCCCGAGCTAAAAATGGTTTATCACATATTTGAGATACGTTTAAGCTGATCAAATAACTCACTTGTCGATTTCTAAGTGATGGAGATTTGTACTATTTTATAATTGCAATAGGCCCGTCCTAAAAATTAACGTTGGGCTAATAAATTTCGGCCCATGTAAAGATCAGGGGCAGAACTTTTTTCCTTTCGACTAAAATACAGTAAGCTAAAGCTTTAGACTAACTGTTTTTTGCTCGGTTGAGACATAGGTTTAGGCTTAGGAATATGCTTATAATACTGTTCCGCCTCTGTTCTTTACATATCCCAAATTTCTAGGATTCGCCAATTTTTTTGCCAACAAACTGCGATCCTTGGCCAGACTAACTTTCGATGGCGTAATTGTGCTTGGAGAAGTACAATAAAAAAAATGTAGCTATTTGGTTTTACCGATCAGATGCGTTGTGCCAAGGCATAATTCCGGTAAAAACGTTGCCAAAGTTGTCAGATTTTTAAGATATACAGAGGCGTTCAAACGAAATGTGAAAGTTTCGTTGCGCATATGCGTATTAATTGTTAAACACTGAACATTACGCGATAATTTAGTTACGTATATATAGTTTGCACTAAGTGGCTTATAGTTACTCTCTATCTGATATAGAGCTCTTATATACTTCAACCCTCGGTTAAGGTTAAGGCTTTGGTTTAAGGAAATGTTGAGTCAAAGCTTTTAGCGTAGGTATAGGTTTAGAAAGCTATTTTCACAACATAAACGTTAACGCCCATAAGTCTGAGCCTAGGTTTAAGCCTGTGGGAGGCGTATTTTTTACAGCTGAGGCACTGTGAACAGCTAACCTGACTACACAGCATTCAATCGCACTTCCGTCAGTTTGGGATCAAACTAGGATAGATGGCATAGGCTTGATCAAACTAGGATAGATGGCATAGGCTTAGCTAAAGACATCCAACCATATTGAAACCAACGAAAGATAAATCCGACAGATTTCTCAACGTTCGGGAAAGTATATTTGCACTAGACCACAAAACTCGTATAATGGTGTTGATGTCTTGTTACTCATTGGACCTTATCGTCAGTTTTCGGTTAGTGAGAGTCGCCTTCCCTGGGCCCCCTTTAATCCACACTGCTCCACATGGTCTATGGGAAATTAAATATGTATAATAATTGACCGAGTTGTCACCTAAGGATACGTGTTTGTGAGTATAACTGGTGTAGCTTGTGTATGTGCAGAGTGTGTAATGTTAAGACATATACATACTCGTGCAGATATACCACCAGAGGAAATTAGGATATCGGTCGCGTGGTGTAATGGGTAGCGCGCTTGACTCGCGAGCGAGAGGTCCGAGGTTCGATTCCCGGCGTGGCCATATCTTTCGGAGAAATTAAGAGGAAAACCAATTATATTCGCTGTACTTTGGGAAAAGCGGTCGTCCTGACCGTGCAGGTTTGTTATACAACGGCAAATTTTAATTGTTTTACAAGGAAATTTTACCTGTTTAAATATGTTTTGCAATTAATTGCAACTTTTTCTGACAAGTATACACATACATATATACACATATATACACATATATATTATGTATATATATGTATGTATATATGTCGTTTACTGATAAGACACAGGTCAAAGATTACGTATGCCTGGAATGCTGGCTAACGCAGAAATATTTAACCTTAAATGGTTTAGTCCAATTTTAAGTACTTCAGTGTTTAGCGAACGGTTTTCTTTTCATTTATAATTCAATTTTGCATGTGAACATAGTATAACCTGCAACGAGCTGTATTTAATTATTACGCTTATTATGTCGTAGCCCAAGCCGTACTACTGAAATTTCGAAATGTGCTAGTCCAAAGCGGAATTACGACATGGGCTGGGCCAAGGCGTAATTCTTTGTTTGCTATAAGTGCGCGCCTTGTGGTTGGTTGCTTACTACTTTAATGCAATACTCAAATACGATTGGCTGTAACAAATACTCTGATGATTAGCTAAATAACAGTTTGTTTTACTAAGCTAAGTGGAATTATGCTAGCTTAGGAATATCAAGTAACCAATCTAGGTAATCAATCAGAAAACGCGCAGCTTTATCAGACAATTCCGCAATGGGCTAACGCATACACAGTACAAAATAACCGCGGTTAAAGTGTATGGTTGTCGCATACGCAAGGTACGTATTTATACTTTGTCAGAAATGCGACTAAGAAAAATAATCAGTTGATTTTCAATTTAATTTTTGCTTAAAAAAGCGGCGTCTACGCCTTTTATATTGCAGTTTGAGGTTAGCAATATTGGCCCATGTTATTTTAAGGGGCGTCCAGGTTTCTGGTGGATCTATAAAAGAGTAGGTTTAGATTCTAGATTACATATTTGTTTAGTCTTAGGCTTAGGAACACATTTTTGCAACGCTTAGTCTTAGGGTTAGGCTTAGGAATACGCTGAATTTGCTCTTACAGATCTTAAAGTAACATTGGCCGCAATATTAGTAATTTTTGACATACAAAACGGATTGAAGCAAAATTAATTTATTTTTTGCCCAGGCGGCCTTTTTTCGGACGGTTTTTTATCCCGGCGACCTTTTGCCCGGACGGCCTTGTGTTCGGATGGCTTTTTGTCCGGACGGCCTTTTGTCCCGACGGCCTTATGCCCGGTTTGTCCAGATTGCCCTTTGTCCAGACGGCCTTTTGTCCGGACGGCCTTTTGTCCCGACGGCCTTATGCCCGGTTTGTCCAGATTGCCCTTTGTCCAGACGGCCTTTTGTCCGGACGGCCTTTTGTCCCGACGGCCTTATGCCCGGTTTGTCCAGATTGCCCTTTGTCCAGACGGCCTTTTGTCCGGACGGCCTTATGCCCGGTTTGTCCAGATTGCCCTTTGTCCAGACGGCCTTTTGTCCGGACGGCCTTTTGTCCCGACGGCCTTATGCCCGGTTTGTCCAGATTGCTCTTTGTCCAGACGGCCTTTTGTCCGGAAACAAACAACGTCTAGTTTCTAGCTAACAATTTTTAGTTTTTAAAACGCATACTGCAGTGACCCGAATAAGAGAGAGAAGACTGTTATTTAATTTGGCCTATTACTTTACGAATATGAAAACAGACTTCTGATCGTTCAGACTCAAAATAGCGACACCGGTCTCTTATTACCTTTCTCCTCTTATGCGGGTAACTACAGTATTAACAAGTTTTTCAAACATTTCACTGTTCATAAACTGTACTGCAGGTGCAAATATTTTAACTCATGTTGTATCCTTGCTCAATAGCTCTTTGTTTAATAGCGTGACCGGCATATAAGATACAAACCCACATAAAAACTTTTCAAAACACAAAATGCATCCTTATCCGCCGGAAAATACTGGGTCCGTCAGACTGGTGTCAAATGACGTTTATTTCTGTTTTAACCAAACGTCATAATGACGTGGTACCGTGGGAAACTACTAACACGTCACTCTACGACCCACCTTTTGCGTCATTAGATCCAGTATTAAATTAAACAAAATTTTCCATGTGCGGGGGCGCTTATGTTTGCTGATTCGTCGGTAAAAAACAAGACGCCAAATGCAATTTTAATCGGTTTATTTAGTCGCAGAGACGTAAACCAGGATTTCACTTCGACAGGAGATAACCACACTTAAATGTTTTTTGCCAACGAACGTAGCGAGCGAGATACTTTTTTGGCACCGGCAGGTTTATTGAATTGCGGGTTAAAGGAGTGTTTTTTCTAGGTTTTTGAGGAAATTTAAGCTTTCATTTACCCATGTATTCCTCCTGTATGCGCGTATGGTTTAGTGAATGCCCTGTAAAAAAACCAAGTTTTTATCGCTAACATTTGGGTGTGTAAACATTTCGTGCAGTGACGTTGTAAAAGCTCTGGATTTCTAAATGAAAATTTAGTTTCCTGATGATTTTAGATCAGCGTTTTAGGATTACAGATTATATAACATATATATATATAGATATATAAATATATATGTATACATATATCATTTATAAATATAAATATATATAAATATAAATATATATATATAAATATATATAAATATATATATAAATATATATGAATATAAATAAATATAAATATATATATAAATATATATAAATATAAATATATATATAAATATATAAATATAAATATATATATGTATATATATCTGTTTTTTATGTTTCTGCCACTTGGGTTTTGTAGCAAAACTTAATGAATTTTGTGAATTTTGCTTACGGTTTGTGGTGTAAAATTTGCAATTTCGTTTGTCTTTAGCGGTAATTACTTTGCCTGGTTAAATTTTAAGTAACAGATAAGAATTGACTGGTAAACATTAATTGACAAAAATCAAACATTGACTCATAGACAATTTTTTGCCGTTCTGATCTCGTGTACAGTGTAACAGTTCGCTCAGATTGCACACACACAGAATAAATTGTCTTATATTTAAGATAAAGACTGAAATTTAAGAGAATTTGTTGCAGATGAAAGCAATTTCGTCATTCTTAATGCAATGCAGGTGAGGTGAGATATTTTTGCAGCAAAATGTCTTAAAATGCATATATATTAGTTTTGAAATTTTTAACAAAGTTTTTTTATTAATTGCGCTAGCGGCTTATTGTGGTTCTATGCACCTCGTTGATTCAACCGTGCGATATCGTACACAATTCGTCACCTGACAACTCGTCGTCCGACAACTTGCAATCTGAAATTTCACCTGCTCGACAATTCGGCGCCCATCATTATGTTTAGGTTTTAGGCTTTGAATTACGCTTAGGATTTTATGCTGTAGATTTTATTCATAGGCATTTGAGCGAAACCTAATTCAGAGCTCGAACTGATGAGTGCATTAAACTCATTCTGAGTTAAAAGCAATTCACTGGAATTTACAGCAATGAGCGGAAACCGCAATACAATTAATCACTGTTCCAAAACCTAATTCAGAGCTCGAACTGATGAGTGCATTAAACTCATTCTGAGTTAAAATCAATTCACTGGAATTTACAGCAATGAGCGGAAACCGCAATACAATTAATCACTGTTCCAAAACCTAATTCAGAGCTCGAACTGATGAGTGCATTCAACTCATTCTGAGTTAAAATCAATTCACTGGAATTTACAGCGATGAGCGGGAAATAGCAATACAATTAATCACTGTTTTCACACCGCATTTACGACTAAAACCGGCAAACCCTTTGAAAAATTGCTTCATCAAATGTGTGGTTTCATATATCAAACAACTGATGTTGAGTAATTCCTGTGGCTCTTACGTCGCGTTGTTATCTTTAATTAATAAAGTTTTTTTAACAAAGACTTTGTAATTTTGTTACAAGCTTAGTCAGATATCAAATATTGAAATATCGAGCAATTATGGTATAAATACAGCGTCAAAATGCTTGACAAATTAAACTGCAAATAAAGTTAGCCAATTTTCAATTTTTCGTATCAGATTTTAGCTAAAATCATACCGAAGGATTGAACGCGCGGATAGGGTTTATATTACGTTTTTTTTTGAAAATTTTGTAACAAATGATAGCTGTACTTTTTCAGGCTTTGCAAAAATAACCTATTTGATTCTGAGCCCGTATTCTGAAATGTGTATAGCAACTATCATCAGTTTGCGATTGGTTTCCAAACTGACGAACATTTGCGGTTGCAGATCTCAAAATTGGCACAGAAGCAGGGCAAATCAAACGCGAACAACATGATGAATTTTTAAACATCATAATGTGCTAATTCCAAAGTGACAGGACATATTACCCACTGCGGTGAAAGGTGCTACACACATATGAGGGAATACGGGCTCTTGGCTGCAAATAATTTTAGATTTCGAAATGAAAAACTGTTTATGACCCCTGGTTAAAATCGGTAAACACTAAAGAAAATATTACATAAAATGTGTCTAAGTATAGTAATTGAAATTAATTGTGAAAGAGTTTGTTAATTTTTGCCTGATAATTTTAACTGAATTCAAGAGAATCATTGTTTTAAGAGGGTTAATGCCTAAATATATGTTTTAAAACTATTCGCCCTTCCAGCAAGATGAGCTGGCTACGGGCCTGACCGTCCCACAAGTATAGCGCCACCCTAACTCATTGGATTTAGGTGCTATACACAGTTGAGAATACGCCTCTTAGGCTCTGTAGCTAACGTTGAGTAGGTTGTATTTAGTAATATCTAAACCTTTATTAATGGTTTAAATATTTAAAAAATACATATCATTTAATCTAAAGACTGTTTATGAACAAACTAAAGTAAGTAAAATAGACTGAGAAATTTTAAGTAGTAAATTGATACAGACCCCCCCCCCCCAAATGCCGTGAATTGAAGACGGATAGCATTAAAGGAAATAGCTTTGCCGTATAATTTGATGAGAAGGTCGTATTGGTAACCATCAACGCGGGTTACGAAAGTATGGTCCATGCAAAAAGATCAGGGGCGAAACGTTTTGCTGTGGGTCTGCCATAGAGTAAAAGCTTAAAGATATATTTTTAGCTTAGGTTTAGGAATATGTTTGTAGTACTATTACGACCCTGTTCTATACGTTGGCCGAAAGTATTGCAATTTAAGTTACTTTGTCGGGTTGATGTTGCGGTTTAGTGTGCCAAATTGTGCACTTGCATATCTCTTTTCACACTAGTGTCATATTTTGATAAAAGTCAAAAGTTGTCTCATATAGTATTGATTGTTATTTTACTAAGCTTAAGCTTAGGTGGCTTTGGCTAAGCCTAGGATTAGTAAAATAACAATCAATACTATTTGAGACAACTTTTGACATTTATCAAAATATTAATAGGAGTGTGGAACGCTATAAACAAGTATTAATATTTTGACAAATGTCAAAAGTTGTCTCATATAGTAATAGTTGTTAATATTTTACTAAGCGTAAGCTTAGATGGCTTT
Source organism: Enoplolaimus lenunculus (assembly GCA_030248215.1). Taxonomy (NCBI): domain Eukaryota; kingdom Metazoa; phylum Nematoda; class Enoplea; order Enoplida; family Thoracostomopsidae; genus Enoplolaimus; species Enoplolaimus lenunculus. The sequence goes on from JASANG010000389.1 coordinate 15,882, forward strand.
GGCTATTGAGCCTAGGATTAACCCTTAACGTTTGTACCTTGGTGACAAGTGCTATACGCATTCATGATAGTGGCGGATCTACGATTTTTCAATGCGCTTGAATATTTTTTGGGTTTTCAAATTTAAACTGTTAAAACTGTAAGATTGCGCGTAAGGGCAATGTATGTAAGTGTTATGTTAGTGCGAAGTAGTTGAAACAATTGACCACAGTTGGACTGGCCAATGTAAAGAACGGGGGCTGAACAGTATTATAAGCTTATTCCTGAGCCTAAGCCTATGATTAAGCCTAAGCGTAAGAATGAATTTATTCCTAAGTCTAAGCCTAAGCGAAGCAAAAAAATAGTCTAAAGCTTAAGCTTATTCTATTCTTGTCCGACGGAAAAACGCTCCGCCCGTGATATTTACATGGGCTGCTGGATTCGAACCATCGATCATTGGCTAACCGAGTCAACGCTCTTACCTACTCAGCTATCGCGGCACTGCTTCAACTACTTGTACTAATATGCGTTGTTTTTACTGCGTTGTGTATTACGCTGTGTACTGCTTAGCTATTATGCAGTGCCTGTGTACTTTTTATATTTGGGTATTCCGTCGTACAATACCCGACAAAAACGTGTCTAATAAATAATTTTTTTAATTTTAAATTTTAGAAATGAACAATGAACCGCTAGAACCAGGTCAAAGCGAATGTTCCGACGATTTGAAAACGTCGTACTGTTTAAATAACGCGCAATGCATTGCAGTCGAAGGCATGTCAGCTCCGTTTTGCAAGTGAGTTTGCATTTTAGTATTAGTTACATTAATATTAATGCAGTTTAGTTGTCCAAACACATAATTACTCAACAGCGACACATGTAAAGATCATGGGCGGAACGATTTTCTACGAGACTGAAATTTTTCTCTCCCACACAGAATGGGAAAAAATTTAGTTGTCCAAACACATAATTACTCAAAAGCGACACATGTAAAGATCATGGGCGGAACGTTTTTCTACGAGACTGAAATTTTTCTCTCCCACACAGAATGGGAAAAAATTTAGTTGTCCAAACACATAATTACTCAACAGCGACACATGTAAAGATCATGGGCGGAACGTTTTTCTACGAGACTGAAATTTTTCTCTCCCACACAGAATGGGAAAAAATTTAGTTGTCCAAACACATAATTACTCAAAAGCGACACATGTAAAGATCATGGGCGGAAACGTTTTTTACTAGACTGAAATTTTTTCTCTTTTCCACACAGAATGGGAAAAAATTTTAGTTGTCCAAACACATAATTACTCAAAAGCGACACATGTAAAGATCATGGGCGGAACGTTTTTCTACGAGACTGAAATTTTTCTCTCCCACACAGAATGGGAAAAAATTTAGTTGTCCCCAAACACATAATTACTCAAAAGCGACACATGTAAATTTCATGGGCGGAACGTTTTCTACGAACTGAAATTTTTCTCTTCCAC
>JASANG010001379.1:0-17303 GCA_030248215.1 Enoplolaimus lenunculus
ACACAATTTCAAAAATACCAACTGAACTTGTCTTAGCCCTCTAATTACTCCAAACTAGCTACCTCCCTCTTCTTGTCGTGTGACAGCGACTTCTGTCCTAAAATAGCATCTGGAAAATACACTGTAGCTATGTAAGCTTCCAAAGGTTCTAGATGTTTCTCGAACAGTGATATGACCAACGCATATCAGCACTAATTTGAAATTTCAGGCAAGTCAGCCGTTTACAATTACTGAAACTTCGAAAAGAACTACTGCTGAAACAACAAGTACTTCTGATTTTGTTACAACAAAAAAACCAACAACAAATGCTTCTCAAACAACAACGGTTCTATCAACCACCAGTCCTTCGCAAACAACAAGTGTGCAATCTTCAACAACTTTAGGAGAAACAACAACAGCCGCTCAAACAACAACCGAGCATACCACATCTAAAGCATTAAAGACCCCAATCCCCACACAAGCGCTGATCAACCACGAACAAAAGCAACGATCACTGTTCAAACGACAACAGGTCCAAAACCACCGAGGTACCTACAACAACTGATGTTCGAACAACAACTGAGCACACAGAAGTACCAACCAATCCTCGCAAATAACAAGCGTAGACTACAACCACAAGAACAAACAACACACTGAGCATACCACATCTGAAGCCTCGACCATCAATCCTCAAACAACAAGCGCTCAATCAACCACAACAGAAGCAACGACCCCCTGTTCAAACGACAACTTCGGAGTCCACAAACGGGAAACAAAAATATCAAAACAATCTCAAATGTCAACCACCAATCCTACGCAAACAACAAGTGCTCAATCTACAAGTTCTGCAGTAGAAACTACCACTACGGCTGGTCATACAACAGCAGGGCATACTACACCTGAAGTCTCAACAAGTAGTTCTTTCCAAACAACAAGTGTTCAAACTACAACTACAGGAACAGAAGCAACGACTGCTGCTCAAACAACAACTGAGCATACCACATCTGAAGCCTCGACCACCAATCCTCAAACAACAAGCGCTCAATCAACCACAACAGAAGCAACGACCACTGTTCAAACAACAACTTCAGAGTCCAAAACAACTGAGGTACCCACAACAACTGCTGCTCAAACAACTGAGCACACCACATCTGAAATGTCGACCACCAATTTTTCGCATACAACAAGCGCTAAAACTACAATCCACAGGAACAGAAGCAACGACGGCTGCTCAAACAACAACTGAGCATACCACATCTGAAGACTCAACCACCAATCCTCAAACAACAAGCGCTCAATCAACCACAACAGAAGCAACGACCACTGTTCAAACAACAACTTCAAAGTCCAAAACAACTGAGGTACCCACAACAACTGCTGCTCAAACAACAACTGAGCACACCACATCTCAAATGTAACCACCAATCCTACGCAAACAACAAGTGCTCAATCAACAACAACAAAAAAAAAACGACCACTGTTCAAGCAACAACTTCAGAATCTAAACAACGACTGGTACATCAACAACTAGTGCTCAAGCAACAGCATACACATCTGAAACAAGCAGTTCTTTCCAAACAACAAGTGTTCAAACTACAACTACAGGAACAGAAGCAACGACGGCTGCTCAAACAACAACTGAGCATACCACATCTGAAGCCTTGACCACCAATCCTCAAACAACAAGCGCTCAATCAACCACAACAGAAGCAACGACCACTGTTCAAACAACAACTTCAGAGTCCAAAACAACTGAGGTACCCACAACAACTGCTGCTCAAACAACAACTGAGCACACCACATCTGAAATGTCGACCACCAATCCTACGCAAACAACAAGTGCTCAATCTACAAGTTCTGCAGTAGAAACTACAACTACGGCTGGTCATACAACAGCAGGGCATACTACATCTGAAGTCTCAACAAGCAGTTCTTTCCAAACAACAAGTGTTCAAACTACAACCACAGGAACAGAAGCAACGACGGCTGCTCAAACAACAACTGAGCATACCACATCTGAAGCCTTGACCACCAATCCTCAAACAACAAGCGCTCAATCAACCACAACAGAAGCAACGACCACTGTTCAAACAACAACTTCAGAGTCCAAAACAACTGAGGTACCCACAACGACTGCTGCGCAAACAACAACTGAGCATACCACATCAAACCCAAACGCAAACAACAAGCACAAAAACAACAAAACAAAAAACTGCGCAACAACAACACCTCTGAAACCACAAATCCTACGCAAACAACAAGTGCTCAATCTGCAACATCTGGAATAGAAACAACGACCGTTGTTCAAACGTCAACTTCGGAATCTAAACCGACGGAAGGATCAACTACCACTAGTGCTCAAACAACAGCACAGCGTACCACATCTGAAATATCAACCACCAGTTCTTCGCAAGCAACAAGTGCTCAATCTGCCACTACCGGAGCAGAAACCACGACTACGGCTAGTCAAACTACAGCGGAGCATACTACATCTGAAGTCTCAACAAATAGTCCTTCTCAAACAACAAGTGCTCAAACTACAACCGCAGGAACAGAAGCAACGACCACTGTTCAAACAACAACTTCAGAGTCCAAAACAACTGAGGTACCCACAACAACTGCTGCTCAAACAACAACTGAGCACACCACATCTGAAATGTCGACCACCAATCCTACGCAAACAACAAGCGCTCAAACTACAACCACAGGAACAGAAGCAACGACAGCTGCTCAAACAACTACTGAGCATACCACATCTGAAGCCTCGACCACCAATCCTCAAACAACAAGCTCTCAATCAACCACAACAGAAGCAACGACCACTGTTCAAACGACAACTTCAGAGTCCAACACAACGGAAGTACCCGCGACTACTGCTGCTCAAACAACAACTGAGCACACCACATCTCAAATGTCAACCACCAATCCTACGCAAACAACAAGTGCTCAATCTACAAGTTCTGCAGTAGAAACTACAACTACGGCTGGTCATACAACAGCAGGACATACTACATCTGAAGTCTCAACAAGCAGTTCTTTCCAAACAACAAGTGTTCAAACTACAACTACAGGAACAGAAGCAACGACTGCTGCTCAAACAACAACTGAGCATACCACATCTGAAGCCTCGACCACCAATCGTCAAACAACAAGCGCTCAATCAACCACAACAGAAGCAACGACCACTGTTCAAACGACAACTTCAGAGTCCAAAACAACGGAAGTACCCGCGACTACTTCTGCTGAAACAACAACTGAGCACACCATATCTCAAATGTCAACCACCAATCCTACGCAAACAACAAGTGCTCAATCTACAAGTTCTGCAGTAGAAACTACAACTACGGCTGGTCATACAACAGCAGGGCATACTACATCTGAAGTCTCAACAAGCAGTTCTTTCCAAACAACAAGTGTTCAAACTACAACTACAGGAACAGAAGCAACGACTGCTGCTCAAACAACAACTGAGCATACCACGTCTGAAGCCTCGACCACCAATCCTCAAACAACAAGCGCTCAATCAACCACAACAGAAGCAACGACCACTGTTCATACAACAACTTCAGAGTCCAAAACAACCGAGGTACCTACAACAACTGCTGCTCAAACAACAACTGAGCACACCACATCTGAAATGTCGACCACCAATCCTACGCAAACAACAAGCGCTCAAACTACAACCACAAGAACAGAAGCAACGACAGCTGCTCAAACAACTTCTGAGCATACCACATCTGAAGCCTCGACCACCAATCCTCAAACAACAAGCGCTCAATCAACCACAACACAAGCAACGACCACTGTTCAAACGACAACTTCAGAGTCCAACACAACGGAAGTACCCGCGACTTCTGCTGCTCAAACAACAACTGAGCACACCACATCTCAAATGTCAACCACCAATCCTACGCAAACAACAAGTGCTCAATCTACAAGTTCTGCAGTAGAAACTACAACTACGGCTGGTCATACAACAGCAGGACATACTACATCTGAAGCCTCGACCACCAATCTTCAAACAACAAGCGCTCAATCAACCACAACAGAAGCAACGACCACTGTTCAAACGACAACTTCAGAGTCCAAAACAACAGAAGAACCCGCGACTACTGCTGCTGAAACAACAACTGAGCACACCACATCTCAAATGTCAACCACCAATCCTACGCAAACAACAAGTGCTCAATCTACAAGTTCTGCAGTAGAAACTACCACTACGGCTGGTCATACAACAGCAGGGCATACTACATCTGAAGTCTCAACAAGCAGTTATTCCAAAACAACAAGTGTTCAAACTACAACTACAGGAACAGAAGCAACGACTGCTGCTCAAACAACAACTGAGCATACCACATCTGAAATGTCAACCACAAATCCTACGCAAACAACAAGTGGTCAATCTACAACTACTTCAATAGAAACAACGACCGTTGTTCAAACGTCAACTTCGGAATCTAAACCGACGGAAGGATCAACTACCACTAGTGCTCAAACAACAGCACAGCGTACCACATCTGAAATATCAACCACCAGTTCTTCGCAAGCAACAAGTGCTCAATCTGCCACTACCGGAGCAGAAACCACGACTACGGCTAGTCAAACTACAGCGGAGCATACTACATCTGAAGTCTCAACAAATAGTCCTTCTCTAACAACAAGCGCTCAAACTACAACCGCAGGAACAGAAGCAACGACAGCTGCTCAAACAACAACTGGGCATACCACAACGGAAGTATCAACCACTAATCGTCAAACAACGAGCGCTCAATCAAAAACAACAGAAGCAACGACCACTGTTCAAACAACAACTTCAGAGTCCAAAACAACTGAGGTACCCACAACAACTGCTGCTCAAACAACAACTGAGCACACCACATCTGAAATGTCGACCATTAATCCTACGCAAACGACAAGTGCTCAGTCTACAACTACTGCAGCAGAAAAGACTACGGCTGGTCAAACAACAGCTGAGCATACGACATCTGAAGTCTCAACAACCAGTCTTACTCAAACAACAAGTGCTCAAACTGCAACTACAGGGACAGAAGCAACGAGTGCTGCTCAAACAACACCAGAGCACACCATAACACAATTGTCAACAACCAGACCTCCTCTGACAAGTACGCAACGTACAACAACAGAAATAGAGACCACGCCCGCTGCTCAAACGACAACATCGAAGTTTGGAACAACAGCAACACCACCATCAACAAGTACTACTACTACAACGACAACAATAACAACAGCAACAAAAACACCAACAATAACAACAGTAACAAAAACACCAACAACAACACCAACAACAACAACAACAACAACAACAACAACAACAACAACAACAACGACGACGACAACAACAACGACAACAACAAGTTAGTAAAAGTGCTAAATGCTTAACCTAATATGTATAAAAATAGATTTCCATTCGTTCCTAGGTAGTATTTGCAGTTTTGTCATTTTCAATCGTTGTTTGTATGCGTGTTCTTCATTCCTTGTTTTTAGTGCACCCAAAAATTGCTTGTACTCTCATCATTCACATTGCCAACAAGTAAACGTTTTACGACAGATATTTAAAATTCCATTGTGAATTCTCACTTTAACGAATCTTTAAACAGTCTTTCTGTAACTAATTTCAAAAAAATCGTTTTTTAAGTTGGCTGTGTTGATCAATTTTCAACGAACATTTGCGAAAAATACAAAGCCGCGGGCATTTGCTCTCAGTTCTTAAACGTCTGCAAAAAGACTTGCGATCCGAATTGCCAAAGCACAACGTAAGTTCACGTTCGCGTATCAAAGGGTTAGTAGCATCTGATCTCATAGAACGTGAATCTGCTCTGTACGCAAAATGTTAAAATAGTTCATACTGTTTTTGTCTGTGTAGTTTTTAAGAGACGAAACAAGTATGGTTCAAATATGATTGTTCTTACAGACTGCTAATTCACAAGGACATAGAAATACGACCGCTATCATACGAAAAGTAACTTATTTCGGTTAAAACGATAGCAACAAGCCCATAGCCAGCTTAACATGCTAGGAGGAACAAAACTATTTTAGGATGCGCATGTTGTTAATTTCGCAAAGTATACAAGCAAGGCTGAAGCTTTGCAAGGTCGGTGTCAAAATTTTTGTAAGAAGCCTGATCCTCTTCCCTGGCCTATCTCTAGCTATGGGTCTAAGACGCACGTGGAAATTCAGTAAAATCTTTATTCTAAGGCACACGATTCGTAGTCTAATTCAAGTTGCACGGTTGCATAAATATTATAGCACAACCACCACAACAGTTACAACAAGTGCGATGTGCAATGATAAAGCAACCGATTGCTACAAAGCGGTCTATGATCCAACGATGTGTAACGCTCAACCTGGCCATTACTTAGTGCAATGTGCAAAAACGTGCAATAATTGCAATCGTAAGTATCTATTGTGTTTTTCTGCAGTTACTGTGAGGATAATGCCATACGTAAAATTTTCTGCATGTGGCCACAGACCTTGGGTTAGGGAAATTAACGAGTTGGAAAACTTGAAGACTGGTATTACCTAACTGGTTATATCGCACTGTTTGCAAAATTTTCACACTTAACTACTGCAAGGGATTTGGTCAAAGTAAACTGAGTTTTTGATTACTGTAGTGATCCGAATAAGAGGGGGACAGATATTTATTTTGCCTCTCCCGAGGGCATCACCTGTTATTCGGTTACAGACTGTTGTTTATTTTTAACCAATCATTTGCCGCCCTTCGTTGTGATATATCCGGTATTGCATCTATCCGTTGAATCAAACGGTTTTTGTCTTGTATCAAAAGCTTAGGAATGTACTTTCAAAACAAAACTATGCTTTAATGTTTTGAACTCAACTTTATTTGATCATGGAGTCGTTAGGGACTGTATCCGCCTACGGATTCTTATTAAGGATAGAGATCCCTCTTATTAGCCTCCCACTTATTCAAGTCGCTACAGTATCGAATTACGAATGATTTGCTTACATTAACTTAAAATTTTTCAGTTAGCTTTACTGAGATTAAATTTAGTTAAAATACTGCATAAATTAAATGACACCAGTGGCGTGGCCAAAAGTCAATTTCGTAAGCATGTATATATACCTCGTTTTGGAATTTTTTTGCAAAATTTTGACCTCTTAAATAAAGCTCGTTGCTCCATAGTTTGTAATTATTACGTTTTCTACGTAAGATTATTAGGTACTGAAAAATTCCGTCAATCCTCACCTTTACTCGCTTCTGTTAAACAGACAAAGCTAATATACAACTTGTCAACTGTTTAACTTTAACATACAGCAAGTCATCTGGCAGCTTTGGCATAACCCGTTATTCAAACTTGGTAATACACTGAATATATTTGACATTTTTGACTTTATGTTTTTAAACCTAAAATCATATAAGCACAATCGTTCAATGGCGATCCAAGTAGAATCAGGTGATAAAATTTTTTCGATGCAAATCCTTCATCCAAATGCGACTTCGGGCTAATTTTCCAACGCTTGGAGAATCGAATCACACTTTGACACCCAAAAACCATCGCCAACCATCGAAAAATAGTGGATCCGCCCATTTTATCATTGGATAGGATTCTGCAACGTTTCTAAGCTTTTTTTATTTTAGATGACCCCAGTCATTGCAGAGACGGGTTTCCTACACCGGTATGCGAACAAATCAAAACAACCGGTTCATGCGGTGCTCCTGGAATGTTCAGTTATTGTTGGAAAACTTGCACTAACTGCAATTATACCATTAACGCTTAGTGATGCCATATTTTAAACAAAATCAGACTAGTGACTTGCATGAAAACGTCTCAGTTCATTTGGCGATATACGAAGCTTTAGGATAACTGGTGTTTTGTTAGATTGAAACAATGTTTTCGTAAATTTTGAATATATTATTTGCTATAAAATTATTAACGTAAAGCCTTATTTACATGTACAAGTTTTTGTTGCGAGAACTTGCAGCTGCAAATTGCGCGGAGAACTTCCTTTTTTTCATCCGCCAATGAGAAAGCGTCTGCAATAAATTCAGTGAACTTGCATGCTTATTCACACATTTGAACTAAATTCCTAGCTATGATTTTAATGAATTATTTTTAGCTGTAAATTTTTTTCGAACGGGATTTTGGACAAAACTTGCAAGTGCAAATTGCAGCTGAAAGTGTTAGCAGCAAAAAGTGGCACGTGTGAATAGGGCTTTACATTATTCAGTGGTTTAAGCATTTCAGCATTCTGCATTAATTACAGATTATTGCAGTTAAATTTAAGGGTGCGGCCAATGTATTGCCTATTGTTTCGATACGAGATCCTTGAAGGTGCCAGACTGTGTCCCTTAAAGTTTCTCAATTCTTTATTTTTTGCAATGAAACGTTAAAGACATACTTCAAAATCAAATTTAAGAGTAAACGTCCGAAACAGTTGTTGTCTAGGCGTTATTAGTCGGATTATACCTCTTTGCAGAGGGCGAACCGTGAAAATTTTCAAAAGGGAAATAATTTCGTTTGTAGCATAATTCAGTTAAAAGGTCACTTTCTGTTCGAACGTTCAATTTTTTATACTTCAAAGTTTAAAAAATCTAATATATGTTTTTTGTTTACCCATATGAATTTTTGTGAGCAGCCAGATGCGCTTATTGTGGCTGAGAATCATTCGGCTCAACGCCAGACGTCGAAAGAGGTAAATTATTATGTTTTTTATATTGTCAACATTATAATGTTATTAAATATGCAAAGTGTTTTGTTTCCAGACACGAAAGTAAATTATGAATAATCTCACCATTTGGTGGATCAAAAACCTTTAATAAAGTGTAGCTAATCAAAAAATGTTTTTTCAAACTTTAGATTCAAATGAATCAGGGGCTTAGTCATGATTTCAGAACTTTTCTTATGCGCGTTTTGGAAAAATTTCGCCAAGGTTCCTTTTGTTTTTCCAACAAAGTAAGCATTAATAGCTATCGCACCATGAGCTGTGCAAAAAATTGTCTAAACTTTAATGACAAATTCTTCATAGCGGTCCTGTCTGTGGTACTTATCATTATCTGTATAGTGTTTATCGTCGTATTCCCTTCCGGCTTTGAAAAGTTCATTTTGACTCTGTCCGCACGGGTAATTGAATAATGCATCTCGCACTCTGCGAACATACTCGCGCAATATCGCTCCTGCTCTCCGATCACAAACACCATCAGGCATATTGAGATTGGCTACGCAATCTGTTAGCATATACGGCAACAGACATGCCTCAGCGTCATCCACCCATACTTGACCTTTGACCCAGTAGAATACTTGATCAAACGCTCTGTCAACGCACGGAGACCACAACGGCTGCCGAACCACTCCGCCTAAACAACGTTGCCTGCTGATAATTTGATGAATAATTGTTGTATTACAAATGTAGCCAAATAGCGTATGAACGACACGATCAGGCCTTGGTATTTCAGTGCATGGACCTCTGGAATACGCTTGATCACAAGTGTTATAGTCGTAATATTGGGAACATGCGTGTCTCAATATAGTTTCGATTTTTTCATCAAATAAATACGTAGCTAGCGTCACTGGATCTTGGGTGGTGAGCTCGTTGAGAAGGGTATTCGCTCGACAGTAACCCAGATACGCTGAGTAGGCTTGTCCGCATGGATCAGTCGCTATTAAATCAGCATTGTGGTAAACATTCGAGTTTTGATTAGTCGCTGAGTGGATATCGTAGCGTTTGTCGTTGATATGTCGGCTGGTTGTTTGTGAACCGCGGCTATAGTACTGGTCAGTTTCGTATGATGTTGCCGCTACGTTTCGTCGACTGAATGCTAAAATTAGTAAAAAAATTATTTGAACTTTTACTATCAATGGATTTGATCGTATATTGTGGATATCGAAAAACTGTGAAAATACAACACCTAATACTTCGACCCATGTAAATATCAGGGGCGTAACGTTTCTCTGTGGGACTGTTAAGAGTCAAAATGATGGCAGTCTATGCTGTGCCGTTGTTATGAATTTAAAATGAACACTCGTTACCGTTGACAATATCAACAAACGACCCAACAAATATGAGCCAGGTTAAAACGATTAAGGTCATAAGTATTATAATTCGAGTATTTTTAATTGTACGTATATTAATATATCTTTTCAATGAAAACTGAAAAATTATTACAAATAAAGTAATTGTATATAAAATTTGCTAATCTCATCTCTGGTTTCTACCAAACGCAATTCCTGTATTCTAACATAAATTAGACAGCTACCATTTTTGCTGGTTAAATAGATCTTGTTTTATCAAGCAAACAAAATTTTGCGTTTACGGATAACAAATGTCCTGTCTCACAACGCGTGTAAAATATCAAAAAATGGCTTAATATTATTTAGATCGGTGGGGTGCAATCAATGTTAAAAATGGCCAATGCACATATTGAGAAAACACGAAAATCATCGCGATTCAATTATACTTAATTGCTTTCAAACTTAGTACTTTGAGGGATAATTGAACAGAGAGAGACAATCGATGTTTGGCGAATGTTTTTTAGCGATTTGATAAACAGCATTGGTCTAAAAAGGCAACCGGTAAAATTTCATTCATTAACAGCCATCAACCAAGGTGAAGGGTATAAACGAATAGTAAAAATAACGAAAACGGTTTTAGTGATCAAAACAACGGACTCAAAATGCGAACGGCAAATTTTGCACAAAACTGTGAAAAAGCTCATTCATTCAACTATTTTACACTAAATTTTGAAAAAAATTGCTGCAGTTTTGAAGAAGATGTGCAACGAACGTATTAAATTCGAATACATTTTTTAAAAATATTTGGTATTTTTATGTATACAAATTAGCCGGGTAACGTATTAAAAGTTTCACAATTATTGTTGTTGAGTTTGTTATACCGAAGAACAAAATTTGTAATTTCACTCAGCGGTCACAGATTGCACTTTATAGCGGACAATTTTTACACATCCAGCATAACCGGATATTTTAAGTTTTTTCCAGTAACTGATGCTGATCAGCAGAGTGTAACCGGATATTCGATTCCGGTAAAAATCGGTGTGCAGTTACCTTTGTTATTGTTGTAGGAATAACGGAAATTCCGTTAATTTTATCGTCTAAAATTTGATAAGAAACGCATGGTATTAACTATGCAGACGAAATAAAATTCACAAAGTCGGAAGTGCTATATGCTCGTGAGAGCGGATTGTAAAAATCTTTAAAAGCTTAAAATGTTAAATATTAGCTTCACGAGCGAGGCAATCTCAAAACGAGACGCGCTTTTCTACTCAAAATTGTAGACTACTTTCGTTTTGGACCCAGTACAGTTGTTAAAATGGAGTTTATTCGATTTCTACCGTCAGTCTCTTTAGACCAGCTGGTACATAAAAAAAACTTTCTTTAAATTCTAAACTCCCGCCCCTCCATCAGAATCGGACCTGAAACCTAAAACCTAAAACTCCTTTTTCTAGAATCGCCAATACAATACAGTTAAAGCCAAAAACTCCTACTTCTCAGAATACGTGTATCAGAAATAAATACTTAATTTATGACTTAAAAAGTCCCGGGTGCTCAATTCTAAAGGCGATAAAAAGAAATACAAGAAAGATCTAGCTAGCTCAGTCTCCTTTCCTTAAGTTCTTACCCCATTAGGGACGCCTCGCCCTCCCTCTCCTTTTTTTTAAAAGGCTCCTTTATTCTTTACTAGACACAAAATTTTTTTTAAAAAAAATCCACTCATTTTATGATACACCATTTTTGCTTTACTGTTGCGCAATTATATTATAAAGTAAAGAGATACTTGGTCGTCGTCTCTCCTTTTGCCTGCAAGAGCGCCGGGGAAAGGCCTAAAAGTAATTTATCTAACGCGAAATTTCCCGAACGCCAACATTCTTCGCGAAAATTTATTTCCCCCCCAAAATTAATTTTCCCTCCAACATTTTTTCTCCCCGAAAATTTATTTTCTCCCCAAAATTTAATTCCACCCGAAAATTTATTTCTCCCCCCAAAATTTTTCTTCTCCCCCACATTTTTTTTTCTCCCCCAAAATTTAATTTTCCCCCCAAAAATAAATATACACCTCCAAACATGATTTTTTCCCGCCAAAATTTTACTTTCCCCCCAAAAATTTGAATTTCCCCCCAAACTTTACTCCGCGCCTAAAATTTTACCTCCCCCATAAATTTTACTCTCCCGCATAAATTTTTACCTCCCCACCTTAAATTCTACCTTCCTGCCTAAATTTGAACTCCCCTCCAAAATCTGACCTTCCCGCCAAATCCCGTCCTCCCCCACAATTTTCCGCCCCCACCTCAATTCCCCGCCTTCCCACCAAAATTCCAACCTTCCCCCCAAATTTCCGCCTACCCCCCCAAATTCCCAACCTTCACGCCTAAACCCCAATACCCGCCTCCCCCCCAAATTCCCGCATACCCACCAAAATTCCAACCTCCCCCCCAAATTCCCGCCTCCCCCCCAAATTCCCGCCTACCCCTCAAAATTCCCATCTCCCCCTAAATTACCCACTATTCTCCCCTCATTCTCTACCTATCTCCCCCCAACCTATATATATACCTCTCCACTCCTTAACTAGTATGTCTACATACCAAACTCATACCTCTCCGAAGCTCTCTACACTCTATAAAATGCGCGAACGGCGTTATAATATCGAACTCTAAAGGCACATAACCGACCGAACTGGACTTCTTTTACAATACATAACCCTACCTATCCCTACTACCCCCGTACACATACGACAACACGTGACCCAACTAACCCATCGTCTCGGACGTATGACAAAACTATAATTATGTGTCGTACTTTCTCTATCCCCAATTCTATTATTATATACTTCTCTTACACACAACACATCTTAACTACAAAACATCTTATTTTTCTCTCTATCTTTCCTCTCTTCCTTCGCTCATCAACAAACCCCAACACGAATACCGCAGAAAAGATGAATTAACTAAATCCAAACTACCTTAACACCGAAACAACAAAAAAAAATGCAAACATGCTCTCGCACCCCCTACAAACATGACAATTAAAATACATACATTTTATTCCATGTCCCCTGCTCTGCCATTCCTTTTCTACATATTTTGTATATGCCCCACAGCTCCCAAAAGTAACGCACTCTGGCGCTCTCCCTAAAACCTACGTTACACACGAAGCGTTTGCTGACAAATCCTACTTCTTTAATCTTAAAATAATTGCTACACCTATTGCGTATCTTTATTTTTTGTTTTTGCTTGATCCACATTCAAAGCTGTGTAAACGCGTTATTTTTGAACTGAACTTCAAAATTAAATTCGTGCAACGGTAAAACTAAAAAGCCAGTCAGATTATTTTTGCATAACTCAAACCTACAAGTTTGTTAGCCTGCTATCTGGGAAATATCATTTTTTGAGCATCTGATACTTTTGCGGTGCGAAAAAACTAGTTTTTCCGGTCGATTCAATTTTTTAGCAAAAAACCCCAACTCAGGCTGCGACCTATCGTTGCCATGGTTTTGACGTATTTCTACAATCGGATGAACCTGCGTTCTCTTCTAAACTGAGATTTCGTGCACGAGAAAATGTAATTTGAGCAAAACGAAACGGGAATGGTATTCTTCACTCGCTACAATCGTCAAGTTTCCGACCACTGGAGTTCATGTGCAGCAGAGTTGAATGCACCCCACATCACTGTATATTTTTGTATGTATGTAAAAGCAGTTTCTCAAAGTTGAACTATTAACGGGTGTATACGAATAGTAAAGATGACGGAGACGAAAACGGAAACGGATACTGATTAAAATAACGGAAACGGAAAACCGATATTGAAGTATAAAAAGTTTCAAAAATGTGTTGTTTTTGTACCAACGCAATTGAGGCCTGCATATATTCATCAGTTTTTCAAAAATTCGACAAGCAGATTGGCGGATATGCATCGAAATTTTTAAAATTTAGGATGAATTTCATAATTTTTTTTTCGTTTCAAACAATTGCAGCATATATATCTGCATAGAATAATTGCGAGATATATACGTGGTTTATAACTAATTATGAACATGAACATAACATAATTTCCGCTATTTCTATAACGGAAACGGAAACGAACACCGATTTTTACCGGAAACGGGAACGAATATCCGGTTACACACAGTTTAAAAGTCAATCACACAAAACGATTGGTTTCAGATTATAAAATTTTAACCACAGGTCTAAATTAAACGGAATTAACAAATAGGTTGGAACTCTACAGTTAAAAGCTAAGATGATCTTTGTTTTTGAATGCGGTGCTATTCTCATTGAATGTGCTATGTGCTTTGTGACCTTCTTATCTTTCACATATAATTACTTCATGGCTGATCTATAAATATATTTGTATGTATGTACTTATGTATATAAATTTTTAAACAATTGTCATATTTTTTAAAATTTCCCTGTACTATTAAGAGAAGCACTTGCCTGCAGTGTGCGGTTAACGTTTAGATTTTAATTGGTTTTTTACAGTTAAAATCCTTAGTATCATCATTTTAACGTTTTTTTCAAATTGATCAGTTTTTAAATTTGACAAAGTATATTATTTTCTAGCGTGAACGAGCAAGCTTGAAATGATAAAGAAATGTTGTCTAAACTTTATGTTCTTACGTCACAATTTATTCCTGGTTTGTGTTTATTGCGAATGCTTATTTTATTTTGTTAATTTTTGTTTAAAATCCACCTTGTAAAATACTTCCGTAAAACAGGCCTGTAGACAAGCTCACATTGCTGGGGATTGCCTTACAATTTCTCAGGAGAGGCATACAAGGGTTATTGATGACTTACGAGCAAGGTTGAAGGTTTTCTAGGATGCAACAACTTTTCTACGGAAGGCTGAGCCCTACCCCCAGCCCAAGTTTGCTACGGGCCCGTTGTAATACATGAACTACGTAGGTATTAATGAATTATGGGCTATATTTATGCTATATCCACGATAGTTATTTACGTAACATCGCGTTACGTCAAAGCGAACTCATTCGGTGCTCCTTGTTCAACGTTCAGAGACCCGGAGTTGGCGCCCCGGCACAAAGGCCTCAGTTTTACTCCGGGCAACTCGTATTACGATATTCAAGTTACATCTTTGGACAGTAATCAAACAGTGACTCCTGGACGCGGATTGGATCGAAACAGACGTTATCAAAGTAATGTTGAAACGCTCTACGTGTTCATATTTACACTGCAGTAACCCGAATAAGAAGGAAGACTGATATTTATTTTACCTAACTTGGGTTTCATGTGCTGTTTGGTTATCAACTGATTTTTAACGCACCCTCGCACGGGCGTCCCAACGTGGGTCATTCTAGGGCTGTGCCTCGAAATTCGACTGGTTCACACGAAATTGACTCGGTCTAACAGTAAACAATCTGGACTTGCAAATGTATGGGCGCCACAAAGATATTCTGTGCTCCACCAAACAGAATTTTTTGCGGACGCCCCTGCACCCCTGTCATTTGAACCATAATCTTTTTCTAAACGTTTAATTTGCCCGCTATCACAATGTCAGACAATATGCAATCAACTAAATAAGCTACTGTGCATATCGGCATGGGTGTATGATAAGAGTATACAACTGGGTACATTGCATTTTTTGTCCACCCTCTTTGTTTTGGAAGGTCAATATACTCAGTAAACCGTATAAATACGGTCGGTGCAATCCGTTATTTTCATGCATATTCGGTTTTATTCTTAACAAGAAGAATAAATTCAGCGGAAAAAACCAAAAAACCCCAAAAAGGAGGAACGCAAAGCCGCCGAACAACGCCCGCACCCCCCCCCCCGACCCACACCACCAAACATTGGTTTTGCGTTCATTATCAAGAGAGAATATGCTGAAATTAACTAAATTTTTAACTTGTGTTTATATTTCCATCATATCTTTCATATCTAAATTTAGTAGAAAGCAAGTTGTGAAACTCAGATCACAAAATGTTTTCTCTACTAACAGGCTGTACAAACGAGATAATTTCCACGTTCTCAGTCGAGTCGCCGCTGGCATAAAGTGACCTGACTCAGCGTTTGATTGTATTTTTTCGTCTTTAAGTTTGCGTTTAAATTAATTTTATCGCTGACGTTTTTTTAGTTGAACTGCGAAATTTCACCAGCAGCCACAAAATCCGCGGATTTCTGTTCTACGCAAGTTTAACTGAACGCGACCCTGACGGACAACGGTTTGGAATAGAACCAAGAACCCATAATTTTACCACTTACTATGATACGTCACGGTGTACGTCATCGACAAATTGCGGCACGTATAATTACGTCAATCAAGTGCGTCGAATGGATATTTATGACTGCCCACCGGTTGTTTTTAAATGGATTTCTCCTGGTCAAATTGGCGAAGTTAATTTTAGGTAAACCTTTGAAGGTACTAATTTAATTGCTGAAAGCTGTTCGGTTGCACTGTCGGAATTTTACAGTTGAATATTGATAGGCGAAACGTAGCAAACTATGCTTGTTGCGGTCGAACAGAGTAACATTTTGCAAAACCATAACAATGGTATGACGAAACATCTTAGAATCCTTTAGGTGAGATATAGAGGCTAATGACGGCGAATTTTGAAATAACAGTAGAATCAAGTGTTTAAGCTTGCCTTTTAAGGGCTTAATTTTGGCCCATATACACAAATGCATATAGCAACTATTACCAGTTATAGTGATGGGTGTACAAACAGACGAATTCCAGCAACTGCGGATGTCAAAATTGGTACAGAGTAGACAGAAGAATCAAAATAAGAAAATTATGCTAAAATTTAAACCTCATTAATTGCTGGTTCAAATGCTGCAAAACATATCACCTGGTGGTTATAGGGGCTAAATATATTAGAAGTTTTACGGGACCTGCGTGTCAAATGCTAATTTTACAGCTGCGTTATAAATTTTGCCAGAAATATTACATTTGGTTACTTAGTTATTGCTGTTGGCTTCAATCAGTTTGAAAACATGTGATGTTTATGCATTTAATATTTCAGAGAAATCGTTGCTAAAGATTACCGAACAGCATATTATATTTCAACAAAGTATCGAGTATACTGAAACAAATAAATACGAAACAAAATATTAATAATTGCTCGCAACATAACACCACCAATGAATTAAAACTATATTATGCTTCAAAACTGAAACCCCCAAAGCGAACTCGAAATGTTTACATTTCATTTTAACGAGTTTGATCAATCTGATATTTTTTTCTTTAGAAACCGATACCATAACTTGAATAGATTTTGAAAGTTTTACGTTAAACTACTGTACGGACGAAAGAACAGACATGATTGAGCAACAGCAAAGTATACCGTATGCTAGTTTTCGAACAGAACCAGTGTCGTTTTAG
>JASANG010002776.1:0-17318 GCA_030248215.1 Enoplolaimus lenunculus
GGACTGCCGTTGTATCCGTCACTGCTTGGAAGGTTGCAAACTAATAGCATAGCGATACGTTCGAAAGGCGTTTAGGTATAAAGCTTAGGTCAAATGCTCTCTACAGTAGGTATTTTAGTCGACTTTTCAAAAGGTCTTATTTCGCCTGTGTGGTTACCACCCTACCTTAACCATCCACTCAGGCATTTGTGGGACGGCCGCTCAGCCATTTTTGGAAACCCTTCTATGGGTTTCCCTCGTCAAGAAAAATTACACAAAAAACTTTTATAATTAATAGTAATAACGCGGAAGACAGTTTAAAATATAATTTACATCCTTATTTTTTTCCTCACACACCCGTTAACCAGGAGTTTGTTAGCAGAGGGTGCAAGTAGATTTACAGAGCGCAAGAAAAACTATTCTTAACATAGAGTTTTTTGATGTTTTTGGTAAATTTTAAGGGGGTAAACATGGTCGTAGAGAGGGCGCCACCTAAAGTCAACCCCTGCGCTCGTGTCCCCTCGACGTTTGTAAATTTCTAATATGTGTTGATTTCCTTACATATATGTACATCGAATACATATATATGTGTACATAACATACACAAATATGTATATATGTATATGCCAGGGGGACCCAACAGCACCTGACAGCCATAACGGGTCTGCGAGCATTAAGCCCTGTGTGGAAGCGAGTGAAGTTTACAGTGGAAGAAATTAGTCGGAAATATAAAGTTGTTAAATTTTTTTGTTTTAAAGAATTAATTTCAAATTTCGGTGACAAATATAAAAAAACTTTTTTGAGACACTCAGTGCTAGAGCTTAAAAACTAACTTGATTTACAGCTTAAGTTGATCCAGTAGCATTAAACTAACTTTCTAAATTTACTAAACAAACAAGGTGGTTTACGCTTAAACTCATTACAAATCTCATAAAATACTTTAATGAATTCTTAGATGAACATATTTTCTTGGCTGCACTTGTCATGTAAACCAAAAATAAGTTTAACTTAAACTTGTGTTAAACTAAAAAGATATGTTAGTGTAAGTTACATTTACAATTCTAGTTTAGTTAGTCCGTCCAGCCATTTAAATTTTACTTACGAATATTCAAGTTTAATTAAGCCCTAACTTAAGTTCAAGTTTCTAGAGTGCAGTTTCAAGTTAAGATTCGAATCCCGTCTCACTTGGGCCGAAGATGTATTTGATAGTATGCAGTTTCCGAAATAGTGGCATGTAATATACTCTCTATGCGAACAAGGGTTATAAACACCAACTGAAATTTTTTCGATAAATAACAATTTCAATCGAAGTGTGCGGCTTACATCCGGTTATCAAAGAATTAACATTTGACACGGACATTGTCAAGTGATCAACGATAATTTTAGCCAATTTGATGCCGATGTGGGCTAATGTTACTTTCAGGGCCGTAACTCAATATTAAATATTTTGCTAAGCTTAAGCCTAAGCTTAAATGTTGAAAAAATGGCAAATATAAGCCTAAGCCGAAGCAAAAAATATAGCCTAAATGTAAAAACTGCTCTTAATACAGTTTACACAGAAAACAGGACGGTCCAAAAAATAACGTGGGTTCTGATGTCAATTGCATTTAAATACGCAAGACGCAGATGGAAATGAGTCAAGATATGTGACCCCTGACAACCCTCCCATCATAGTGGACCCCAGGTCACCCATAACCTGTCATGTTATGTTTGCTCTAATATGTCAACACTTTGGTACAAAGGTCTATAATAGGCGATCGTCATCAGGCAATTTATGACGCCAACGAAAGAATTTCATAGCTAATAGTTTCTAAAATCTGAATGACCAAAAATTAATCGAAACATTATTGCAAGCTTCTGATGAACATTTGCATCGCAAAATTTACACCACATCAGTTAGATATGATAAGGACCAGGGTGCAACCGGAATTCCGGTTCCGGTGGGAAATCCGGTATTTTTCACTATCCGGTTTCGATAAAAATTCCGGTATTTTTCCCCGGAATTTTCCGGTATTTTCGGTATTGAAAATTTTCCCATACGAAAATTTGCGAAAAATTAACATATTATTCTTACTTATTTTCCTAAAATTGTCTGAGCGCGTATTGCCAAAATTTTTAATTTGTGTCATACTTCATAATTGATTAGACGCTTCCAGCTTTACTGTATTTACTTCAGGATTTTGACATACTAAATGGTGCGTTTACACAGTTAAAAGTGAATTTTTCCGGTTGCACCCTGGTAAGGAGATACATCTCGATTTCATCCTGGCTTTGTGACTCGTTCAACTAGTTTCGTCATAAACTATATTCACTGAAACCATTTCAATTCAAATCAAAATTGTCTAAGTGTTTTTGTAGAATACGATCTAAAGAAATAGGCAGAAGACAAATATATTGGGCCGGAGCAACCACTCCGCATACCCAATCTGAGGGTTCCCCCGGTATGCCCTCACCCTAACAAGATCTTAAACAAATAATAGTCCCTAATATTGATCACGATGTGAAAAATGTTTTGATCATCGGACGGGGGCCCTTACCCTGGAATTTTGGATTGTCCCCTAGTCTGCTCCGGCACTGCTAATATATTTTACAGGCTATACATATGTTTGTGTTGTAGTAGGTGGGCGGTATCTAGAACTATAAGGGATAGGCCGGCGCAATATAAACTTGATGCTTTTTTCTAGCCCAAAGGGTGAAAATTTTTTTGACATTTTGTCATAAAACTGATTAGCAGATACATGCTTCAAAGAGATGGCTGAAAAGAGTTTTCTGTTTTATAATAGTTATAATCGAGTGGGTCTAACAGTATCCCTTTTATTACTGTCGCTG
The DNA here is from genome assembly GCA_030248215.1 of Enoplolaimus lenunculus. Lineage (NCBI taxonomy): Eukaryota > Metazoa > Nematoda > Enoplea > Enoplida > Thoracostomopsidae > Enoplolaimus > Enoplolaimus lenunculus. The sequence continues at coordinate 2,809 of JASANG010002776.1, forward strand.
TTTGAAACCAAGGTTGCGCACCAGAATAGCGAGTTTGTATGTGGGCACATGGGATGCTATGCGAAAATTTGTAATTTTTTACTTTATATATCTGCTTCTGTATTAAAACTGTTTTCTGAAACGCAAGAAATGCAGCTGTGCCCCCTTTGTACGTACATGGCGATGCCCATGGTTCAAGCTACGATGGAAATATTATGAATCATGTTTCTTAAAGTTAAAAAAAACTTACCGACAAGCATAGAACTGTTTTTTCCAAGAGTTTCCAGCTTTCTAAGCTAAATTTGAAATCAACTTTTGCTTGCCTTTTAATGATAATAGAAGGGTTTGATTTTTATAAAAAAAACTTGCGTTGAACAGGCTAATGTCAATATGTTTAACAGCAAAACCTTAACAGCGACGTAGCCAGCGTTCAATGCAGGATTCACGTAATTGGGGTAGCCTGGAACACGTTTTGTCATTATTACAATAGCGGGCACAATAATTTTACTTGTCGGCTATCATGATGTGACATTTAATATTTGTAAAACAATATCAAAGGGTATTCAAAATGTTGTCTGTCAATATCATATGACATGTTTGAATATGTGTGTAAAGTTGGGATAAACTAGCCTGGATGTCCTGCAGAATAACGTGAAGTCGTGCTACAACTATTAGCTATTAGGTAAATTGAAAATAACTAAAATTCGGGGATATAAAATTACAAAATAGGTATTAAAAACGTGGCCCATGTAATGATCTGTGATGGCTCGTTTTTCTGCGGTACTGCAATAGAGTACTTAAGCTTAAGCACTAGACCAGTTTTTGGTTAGGCTTAGGCTTAGCTATAAGCTTATTCTTGTCGGTATATGTGCAAGTAGAATGTAAAGCAAATGTTGCCATGCCTGTGCACATATACCGGTATAAGAAGTTGTTGCAATGACCGCGTGGTGTAGTAGTAGCATGCTTGGCTCCAGCGCGAGAGGGCCGAGGTTCGATTCCCGGCGTGGTCATTAACTTTGGGCAAAACTTAAAACTGGGGTCGTGCAGACCGTTAGTACCAACACTTCTTCGCTTAGACGTATGCTCGGGATTATGCTTATACTACTGTTACGGACCTGTTCTACACATTAGCCAGATACTTGTGCAACAGTCGCAACACGTTTCTTGGCTCATGAATAGACGGTCTAGACGCACACAGCCCACAGGCTATGCGCCTAGACAATCTGAAAATTTTCAGATGATAAAATATCCAGAAAAATATAAGTAGAAATATTAAAGCTTAAAGTTTGTTCAAAATAAAATAATTGTTTGAAAACAAAACGGTTGTGAGGTGTTCAAATAACAAATTGGGGGGGGGGGGCGCAATACGGAAAGGTCAAACACAAATCTTTTGTGAGAGCTGATAAATTATACAATTTGCACCAGTTCGCAGTTGCGGGTATGTTATCATTTTTGAGGTTTAAAAAACAATGGAAACTGCAGAATTAGCTATTAGTTGCGGGTCGGCAGTACTTGTAGTAGTATTTTTAATTGCGTATATATATGTATATATATATTTATATATATATATATTTATATAAATATATATCACCAGTTTGCGATGGGTCAACCAATTGACTAACTTTGGCAAATTAAATTTTTTACAATTTGCACCTGTTTGCAAGCGGTTGAGATTTAGGAACTGAAGAAAATCTTCTTTGAAATTTTTGCGCAACGTAACCCTACTTTTCAAAATCACTGCTACACGCGATAACCGCAGTATTTATGAAAAACGAAAGGAATGAAAGTTCAAAAATACGTATGTAAATCTTATTACAATGTCAAAACAGCCGTCTATTTTTTGGGCTTATGGAACAAAAAGAGGTTACGAACGGCTCCGCGGCTCGCAGGCACAAAGTTGGGCCCAAGCCTGTGTCCAACCAAAAGCACGCGGGCTCAACATTTGGGCCTTGGGTTTTGGCCCTGGACCGGTTCCATATTTGCTCAACACCAACTGGTAATAGGTGGTACACACATTTAAGAATACTGTAGTGACCCGAATAAGAGGGGGTGACTGATATTTATTTGGCCTCTCCAAAGTGTACCCCATTGGTATTCGCTTACGGACTGTTATTTATTGTTAACCCACGCTCCGCCATTCTTGGTTACTGATATATATCCGGTACTGCACCTATCCGTTGAATTAAACGTTTATTTGTCTTGCGTAAATAGCTTGAGCGATCATGCAAGGTCATACTTAGGAATGTATTTTCAAAATTTAAGTACGCCTTAAAGATTCGAACTCAATTTGATTTGGCCCTGGAGTCATTTATGCACTACAATTAGAAATAACTGACCTTCACGGACTCTAATTAGTATTTAGGGACTCTATCCGCTTATTTTCTCTTATTAGGGATACACACTCCTATTGATTGGAGCTCAAAATGGGGACCCCTCTTATTACCCCACACCCTCTTATTCGGGTCACTACAGTACGAGCTCTGTATTGCTATATTTTTTTAAGGTCGCTGTATTACCATAGGGAGCTATGCCAAGCATTGCTTTTAAAAAATAGTTTCAATCAATAACTAAATATTATATTCCAGACAGATTGATTTGCGCGCAACAGGCTCGTAGCCAGCTCACCGTGCTAGTTAGGGCTACACATTTTTCAGGAGGGGCATACGAGTATTTTCGATGACTTACAAACAAAGTTGACAGCTTTCTACAGGGGGTTGGCGAAATTGTTCCATGGGTCGCTGAGCTCCCTGGTCCACATCGCTACAGCTCCGTCGCAAACGGCATATACTAAGCAATTAGTGCGATTATACTAAAACAATGTGTCAAAACTTAAAAAAAACGTCAAATGACAGAAGGTTAAGCCAGACCCGAAAATATTTTTGGCATTTTTTGTCTAAATACAAGAAATTTTGTTTTTATTTGGAAAATTATAATCACAAAATTATCACGATCCCAAATACTATCACTGAGGCGGCTTGCAAAGATAAAACCAAAAGCTTTACACAAGTGTTCGAATTGTACCTTTGCACACAATCAAGAAGATAATACTTGCGTATATAATGTATCTATTGAAATATTACGTATAAACGTTTAAAAAGTTATTTGGATCTGATCGAACTATAAGCCGCTGAACTGAAACAACCATTTCTAAACTTGAGCGAGTAAATAGAAACATTTCATGTATTAATTTAGGAATACAAAATCATGATTTGAAGCGAGCCCCGTAGCCAGCTCACCTTGCTGAGATGCCAAGAAAATTTTCAGGATGGGCATACTAAGGTTTTCAATGGCTATTACAATTAAAGTCGAAAAATTTATAGGGGGACGAAATTCTTACAGGGGCGCTGAACGTCCACCCTGAACCCTCTGGCTATGGGCCAGTTTGAAACATACACTGTAAAAAATTACACGAGCGTACACTTTTTACCAAAATTGACAAAGTTTACATTTTTTCGCGAAATGAGCTGGAACTATACAGAAATTACGTTTCGTATTGTTTGCGTTAATAAATAAATTAGCGTATAAATTGGCAAACTTTTAACTACGGTAAAGTTTTTCACCGGAACCAGGGTTTTAAACAACGACAGTTTTATGTAATAATAAAACTATCGCGAACGAGTTTCTTGCGTTACAAACTGAAAAACGATCTAAAATTGATTTTAGAAAAATCCCAAAACATGTTTGACAGTAATGACCCGTCCCATCTGCGCTTTTACACGTAAACACCTGTAAAAGATTTTTAATATGAGGATCCACAACAAATAAATAAAATCAATGGCTGTGTCCTTGTTTCTATTTCACTTGACATCCTAAAAACAGCGTTGTTTGCAACTTTGAGTCTAATTCAAAGCCATTACTGAAATTTTGCTTGCGAATCAGTAAGGTTCAACCACAAGACGTACGGATACCAGTTCGTTGCTCTGACTACTGCTCTACGCTGCCGTGTAAATTATTCGCTACAATGGCTTTCTATATTACCGTAAGTTTGGTAGACACACGGTTTCGATTTTAACTTGAAATTTTAAAAATAGCATTTTTTGCTACTTTGAATCAAGTAAATTTAAGTCTTGTTTGCATTTAAGATTAATGCGATGTTCCTTACATAATCTAACAGCGGAAATTTCACGGAAATTTCATTTTTAAACAACTGATTTTGTGGGTATAACGTTTCTTTGTTTGACATTTTTTCCATTTTACAAAATTGGCGTTGTGTTTAGTAGTTTGTTTTTTGGGTTTTTGTATGTCGTAATGCCTAAACCCGATTTAATTAGCTTAGGTTCAGCTTGAGTTCAAGATTCACGCATCAGCTATATATATATTATTACGATTGTGTACACATTTATTCAATGCACTACTGTTTAGATTATATATTTTTTCCACCTGTTTTCTCTGCCCTCTCTGTCGTTCTTTCCTACTCTAGCGATACCTCATTCCCCCCCGCCACCCCCAAGTACATCGCCCTTCCCTTAACCCCCCCCTCCACCTGCCTCCCCTTCCTTCTGTACACTATCCCTTCCCCATCCCCCCCCCCCCCCACAAAAAGGAATTGACCCATTTTGTGGATTCTAATATTGGTTTAGAGACTCTATCCGCTTACGGGCCCTTATTAGGGATACGGACTACTATTGATTGGGACTCAAAATAGGGACCCCTTATCACTCCCCTCTTATTCGGGTTACTACAGTATGCAAAATATATGTGAAATGTAATGATATTACCAGGTCAACTGGTCGTGTAAAGTACGGTTCATGTTTTAACCGGGGCAACTTAGGACACGTTTTGACTGTATAAAACTAAATGCTAGTTCTAGTAGAGACGAATAGACTTAAAAACAAAACCAAAAATGCTTAAGGGATAATATATAAAACATAGCCGTAACAGTAGTTTAAGCATATTCTTAAGCTTAAGCCTAAGTCTAAACCTAAGCCTAAGCCTAAGCCATGTCTGAGCGAAGAAATAGTATTATGCTTAAGCTTGCTTTATTGCAATCCGACAGAAAGCCGCTCCGCATTTGATCTTAACATGGGCTTGCTTAAGTATAGTGCTGGCGTAGTATTGCCGGCACAAAATCCTGGCTACGCCCATGATATGCTAAAATCAAATGACATCATACTGAAAAAAGCAAGATTTATGAGTATATAACCATGTTCACTACCCGGTGTACGACCTAATTATTAATGACGTCAATATGGCAAAAGTACACACTTACTGGCACCTAACTTTATCTCATTTATCATAATCTAAACCAGTTTTAAAATATAGGTTTCGCACCAAGGTATTTTGACCGACCTTAAGGCCCGTATCATCCAATGTGTGTAGCAGCTACCACCATTTAGCGATAGGTCTGGAAGTTGCCGAAAGAGTAGATGTTAAGGTTCAAAATTCAGCACATTTTCGATTTTTTTGACTTGTCCAAAGGACACCTGCGCCAATTTTGAAATCCGTAATTGGGGAAGTTCTCAGCTCTAAAGCGTATCGCTAGATGATGTTAGATGCTACACACATTTGAGAATACGGACCCAGAGCAGGCTGCAGTCAGAAAAACAGGTGGACACAAAATATATAATCTAAACAGTACATTTGCATTGGATCTGAATAAATTTGTGTACACAATCTTAATTAATATATATATATAGCTTGAATGCGTGTAATCTTGAACTCAAGCTGATACCTAAGCCTAATTACTATCAATCGGGTTTAGGTCATTTACCGAGCATACAAAAACCCAAAAAACTCAACTTTCTTAAAACACAACGCCAATTTTTGTAAAATGGAACAAAATGTCAAACAAAGAAACGTTATACCCACAAAATCAGTTGTTTAAAAATGAAATTTCCGTGAAATTTCCGCTGTTAGATTATGTAAGGAACATCGCATTAATCTTAAATGCAAACAAGACTTAAATTTACTTGATTCAAAGTAGCAAAAAATGCTATTTTTAAAATTTCAAGTTAAAATCGAAACCGTGTGTCTACCAAACTTACGGTAATATAGAAAGCCATTGTAGCGAATAATTTACACGGCAGCGTAGAGCAGTAGTCAGAGCAACGAACTGGTATCCGTACGTCTTGTGGTTGAACCTTACTGCATTCGCAAGCAAAATTTCAGTAATGGCTTTGAATTAGACTCAAAGTTGCAAACAACGCTGTTTTTAGGATGTCAAGTGAAATCGAAACCAGGACACAGCCATTGTTTTTATTTCTTTTTTGTGGATCCTATTTGTAAAAAACTTTTACCGGGGTTTACGTGTAAAAGCGCAGATGGGACGGGTCATTACTGTCAAACATGTTTTGGGATTTTTCTAAAATCAATTTTAGATCGTTTTTCAGTTTGTAACGCAAGAAACTCGTTCGCGATAGTTTTATTATTACATAACACTGTCGTTGTTTAAAACCCTGGTTCCGGTGAAAAACTTTACCGTAGTTAAAAGTTTGCCAATTTATACGCTAATTTATTTATTAACGCAAACAATACGAAACGTAATTTCTGTATAGTTCCAACTCATTTCGCGAAAAAATGTAAACTTTGTCAATTTTGGTAAAAAGTGTACGCTCGTGTAATTTTTTACAGTGTATGTTTCAAACTGGCCCATAGCCAGAGGGTTCAGGGTGGACGTTCAGCGCCCCTGTAAGAATTTCGTCCCCCTATAAATTTTTCGACTTTAATTGTAATAGCCATTGAAAACCTTAGTATGCCCATCCTGAAAATTTTCTTGGCATCTCAGCAAGGTGAGCTGGCTACGGGGCTCGCTTCAAATCATGATTTTGTATTCCTAAATTAATACATGAAATGTTTCTATTTACTCGCTCAAGTTTAGAAATGGTTGTTTCAGTTCAGCGGCTTATAGTTCGATCAGATCCAAATAACTTTTTAAACGTTTATACGTAATATTTCAATAGATACATTATATACGCAAGTATTATCTTCTTGATTGTGTGCAAAGGTACAATTCGAACACTTGTGTAAAGCTTTTGGTTTTATCTTTGCAAGCCGCCTCAGTGATAGTATTTGGGATCGTGATAATTTTGTGATTATAATTTTCCAAATAAAAACAAAATTTCTTGTATTTAGACAAAAAATGCCAAAAATATTTTCGGGTCTGGCTTAACCTTCTGTCATTTGACGTTTTTTTTTAAGTTTTGACACATTGTTTTAGTATAATCGCACTAATTGCTTAGTATATGCCGTTTGCGACGGAGCTGTAGCGATGTGGACCAGGGAGCTCAGCGACCCATGGAACAATTTCGCCAACCCCCTGTAGAAAGCTGTCAACTTTGTTTGTAAGTCATCGAAAATACTCGTATGCCCCTCCTGAAAAATGTGTAGCCCTAACTAGCACGGTGAGCTGGCTACGAGCCTGTTGCGCGCAAATCAATCTGTCTGGAATATAATATTTAGTTATTGATTGAAACTATTTTTTTAAAAGCAATGCTTGGCATAGCTCCCTATGGTAATACAGCGACCTTAAAAAAATATAGCAATACAGAGCTCGTACTGTAGTGACCCGAATAAGAGGGTGTGGGGTAATAAGAGGGGTCCCCATTTTGAGCTCCAATCAATAGGAGTGTGTATCCCTAATAAGAGTCCATAAGCGGATAGAGTCCCTAAATACTAATTAGAGTCCGTGAAGGTCAGTTATTTCTAATTGTAGTGCATAAATGACTCCAGGGCCAAATCAAATTGAGTTCGAATCTTTAAGGCGTACTTAAATTTTGAAAATACATTCCTAAGTATGACCTTGCATGATCGCTCAAGCTATTTACGCAAGACAAATAAACGTTTAATTCAACGGATAGGTGCAGTACCGGATATATATCAGTAACCAAGAATTGCGGAGCGTGGGTTAAAAATAAATAACAGTCCGTAAGCGAATACCAATGGGGTACACTTTGGAGAGGCCAAATAAATATCAGTCACCCCCTCTTATTCGGGTCACTACAGTATTCTTAAATATGTGTACCACCTATTACCAGTTGGTGTTGAGCAAATATGGAACCGGTCCAGGGCCAAAACCCAAGGCCCAAATGTTGAGCCCGCGTGCTTTTGGTTGGACACAGGCTTGGGCCCAACTTTGTGCCTGCGAGCCGCGGAGCCGTTCGTAACCTCTTTTTGTTCCATAAGCCCAAAAAATAGACGGCTGTTTTGACATTGTAATAAGATTTACATACGTATTTTTGAACTTTCATTCCTTTCGTTTTTCATAAATACTGCGGTTATGGCGTGTAGCAGTGATTTTGAAAAGTAGGGTTACGTTGCGCAAAAATTTCGAAGAAGATTTTCTTCCGTTCCTAAATCTCAACCGCTTGCAAACAGGTGCAAATTGTAAAAAATTTAATTTGCCAAAGTTAGTCAATTGGTTGACACATCGCAAACTGGTGATATAAATATATATATATATATATATGTATATATATGTATATATATATAAATATATATAAGTTATTCAAGGCAAAAAGCGGTCATATTAGTTATATACATTGAAAGCCAACTTATAAGTACTGTCATTTGAATATCAAGAAATTGTGCATGTTGCTCTGAATGTTCAGTTTTGGTTGCAGGTTCCTGATGAAGATCGATTCCAAAATGTGAAGGCCAAAGTTGGTTGTAATTTTTGAAGACGATTTTGGAGCTGAAGAAATAACAACAAAATCGTTATCATTGCAAGGATGGTTTAGTGACTGAGAATGATCCGCTATAGCGGATTTAAGTTTAGAGCTAGAAATTGTGGGCTGTAAAGTACGGTCAGAAACACGCTTGTGCTCACAGATGCGTTTGAAAAGATGTCGGCTTGTTGAGCCAACATAGTCTAGCTCACAGCTAGAACAAGTATATTTATAAACAACTGTGGAACTCAAGAGTGTTGGAATTTTGTCTTTATAATTAAATAAAGATTTGACCTTATCATGGTTATAAACAACAATTCTAATTTCAATGTTGTTAGCTGAAAATTGTTCAGTGAAAATCTTTTTCAGCTGTTTTTTCAAATAGGTAGTGTGTGACCCAAAAAACGGGATTTTAAAAGTAACAACGTGTACCTCGTGTTCGGAGACCCGCCGCGAGGTGGGTTGCGTGGTGGAACCATAAATCAAGTCTGTTGTTGCGGTTTCGCTACTTTCATCGGTTGACGTCGACGCTTCGGCATTATCAACACGCTGTGTAGTTTGCAAAACTGATTGAGTAGAGGTATTGTTAAGTTGTTGGCTGTAAACAGTATGAGACGACCGGTTAGTGGGTTGAGAGATCCAATTAGAAGTGTCAAATTGAGATAACACTCCTAACTTTTTATTCAAAAACATATCGAAGCATCGATTGATAACACTTTTCGGAAAACCATTGGTATAAAAGAGGTTTCTAAGGAACTGGAGTTCAGATCTAATATTTGCATTATTAGATGAGATTTCAAAGCATCTGAAGAGTAAGCATGAAATCAGATTGGTTTTGTACTTAAGAGGCATATAGGATTTAAAATTTAAAATTTGATTGGAAAACGTTGATTTTCTATAGATCCCGGTTGAAACTTCACCTGAATCTGGGTTACGTTGGATGTTAATGTCCAGAAAAGAAATTTTACAGTCTCTTTCCTGTTCAATAGTGAATTTAATTTTATTATGGCGGTTATTAAGAAATTCTAAGAACTCCTGTCCTTTTCCAGCATTATCAAATGCTAAAAAAGTGTCGTCCACATACCTTTTATAGACAACAGGTTTACAGTGCTGTGGGCATTCATCCATGGCTCTTTTTTCGAAATCGACCATGAAAATGTTGGCAAGGACAGGGCCAAGAGGAGAGCCCATGGCCACGCCATCGTGTTGTGCGTAGATCTTCTTGTTGAAGATAAATTTGAGGTTTAGGGTACACAGTTTGATAGCCCTAATGAGCAAATCCAAAGGGAAATCGGTGACAAGGTGGTTGTTGTTGTACGCGTCCCTAATAATATCAATAGTTTCATTAATAGGGATGTTGGTGAATAATGAAGTAATATCAAAAGAGATCATTACTTTATTTTTTAAGTTCAGCTGTTGAACCTGTTTTGCAAAGTTAAAAGAAGATTCAACAGTATATTCCCCAATGCTTAGGGGTTTAATTATCTGATCAACAAATTGAGCTAATTTATGGCAAGCAGATGAAACTGCTGACATATATACGCAATTAAAAATACTAGTACAAGTACTGCCGACCCGCAACTAATAGCTAATTCTGCAGTTTCCATTGTTTTTTAAACCTCAAAAATGATAACATACCCGCAACTGCGAACTGGTGCAAATTGTATAATTTATCAGCTCTCACAAAAGATTTGTGTTTGACCTTTTCCGTATTGCGCTCCCCCAATTTGTTATTTGAACACCTCACAACCGTTTTGTTTTCAAGCAATTATTTTATTTTGAACAAACTTTAAGCTTTAATATTTCTACTGGTATTTTTCTGGGTATTTTATTATCTGAAAATTTCAGTTTGTCTAGGCGCATAGCCAGTGGGCTGTGTGCGTCTAGACCGTCAATTCATGAGCCAAGAAACGTGTTGCGACTGTTGCACAAGTATCTGGCTAATGTGTAGAACTGGTCGTTAACAGTAGTATAAGCATAATCCCGAGCATACGTCTAAGCGAAGAAGTGTTGGTACTAACGGTCTGCACGACCCCTGTTTGAAGTTTTGCCCAAAGTTAATAACCACGCCGGGAATCGAACCTCGGCCCTCTCGCGCTTGAGCCAAGCATGCTACTACTACACCACGCGGTCATTGCAACAACTTCTTATACCGGTACATGTGCTCAGGCATGGCAACATTTGCTTTACATACTACGTGCACATATACCGACAAGAATAGGCTTATAGCTAAGCCTGAGCCTAACCAAAAACTGGTCTAGTGCTTAAGCTTAAGTACTCTGTTGCAGTACCGCAGAAAAACGAGCCATCACAGATCATTACATGGGCCACGTTTTTAATACTTATTTTGTAATTTTATATCCCCGAATTTTAGTTATTTTCAATTTACCTAATAGCTAATAGTTGTAGCACGACTTCACGTTATTCTGCAGGACATCCAGGCTGGTTTATCCCAACTTTACACACATATTCAAACATGTCATATGATATTGACAGACAACATTTTGAATACCCTTTGATATTGTTTTACAAATATTAAATGTCACATCATGATAGCCGACAAGTAAAATTATTGTGCCCGCTATTGTAATAATGACAAAACGTGTTCCAGGCTACCCCAATTACGTGAATCCTGCATTGAACGCTGGCTACGTCGCTGTTAAGGTTTTGCTGTTAAACATATTGACATTAGCCTGTTCAACGCAAGTTTTTTTTATAAAAATCAAACCCTTCTATTATCATTAAAAGGCAAGCAAAAGTTGATTTCAAATTTAGCTTAGAAAGCTGGAAACTCTTGGAAAAAACAGTTCTATGCTTGTCGGTAAGTTTTTTTAACTTTAAGAAACATGATTCATAATATTTCCATCGTAGCTTGAACCATGGGCATCGCCATGTACGTACAAAGGGGGCACAGCTGCATTTCTTGCGTTTCAGAAAACAGTTTTAATACAGAATCAGATATATAAAGTAAAAAATTACAAATTTTCGCATAGCATCCCATGTGCCCACATACAAACTCGCTATTCTGGTGCGCAACCTTGGTTTCAAACAGCGATAAAACAGAAAACTCTTTTCAGCCATCTCTTTGAAGCTTGTATCTGCTAATCAGTTTTATGACAAAATGTCAAAAAATTTTTCACCCTTTGGGCTAGAAAAAAGCATCAAGTTTATACTGCGCCGGCCTATCCCTTATAGTTCTAGATACCGCCCACCTACTACAACACAAACATATGTATAGCCTGTAAAATATATTAGCAGTGCCGGAGCAGACTAGGGGACAATCCAAAATTCCAGGGTAAGGGCCCCCGTCCGATGATCAAAACATTTTTCACATCGTGATCAATATTAGGGACTATTATTTGTTTAAGATCTTGTTAGGGTGAGGGCATACCGAGGGAACCCTCAGACTGGGTATGCGGAGTGGTTGCTCCGGCCCAATATATTTGTCTTCTGTCTATTTCTTTAGATCGTATTCTACAAAAACACTTAGACAATTTTGATTTGAATTGAAATGGTTTCAGTGAATATAGTTTATGACGAAACTAGTTGAACGAGTCACAAAGCCAGGATGAAATCGAGATGTATCTCCTTACCAGGGTGCAACCGGAAAAATTCACTTTTAACTGTGTAAACGCACCATTTAGTTTGTCAAAATCCTGAAGTAAATACAGTAAAGCTGGAAGCGTCTAATCAATTATGAAGTATGACACAAATTAAAATTTTTGGCAATTCGAGCTCAGACAATTTTAGGAAAATAAGTAAGAATAATATGTTAATTTTTCGCAAATTTTCGTATGGGAAAATTTTCAATACCGAAAATACCGGAAAATTCCGGGGAAAAATACCGGAATTTTTATCGAAACCGGATAGTGAAAAATACCGGATTTCCCACCGGAACCGGAATTCCGGTTGCACCCTGGTCCTTATCATATGTAACTGATGTGGGTGTAAATTTTGCGATGCAAATGTTCATCAGAAGCTTGCAATAATGTTTCGATTAATTTTTGGTCATTCAGATTTTAGAAACTATTAGCTATGAAATTCTTTCGTTGGTGTCATAAATTGCCTGATGACGATCGCCTATTATAGACCTTTGTACCAAAGTGTTGACATATTAGAGCAAACATAACATGACAGGTTATGGGTGACCTGGGGTCCACTATGATGGGAGGGTTGTCAGGGGTCACATATCTTGACTCATCTCCATCTGCGTCTTGCGTATTTAAATGCAATTGACATCAGAACCCACGTTATTTTTTGGACCGTCCTGTTTTCTGTGTAAACTGTATTAAGAGCAGTTTTTACATTTAGGCTATATTTTTTGCTTCGGCTTAGGCTTATATTTGCCATTTTTTCAACATTTAAGCTTAGGCTTAAGCTTAGCAAAATATTTAATATTGAGTTACGGCCCTGAAAGTAACATTAGCCCACATCGGCATCAAATTGGCTAAAATTATCGTTGATCACTTGACAATGTCCGTGTCAAATGTTAATTCTTTGATAACCGGATGTAAGCCGCACACTTCGATTGAAATTGTTATTTATCGAAAAAATTTCAGTTGGTGTTTATAACCCTTGTTCGCATAGAGAGTATATTACATGCTACTATTTCGGAAACTGCATACTATCAAATACATCTTCGGCCCAAGTGAGACGGGATTCGAATCTTAACTTGAAACTGCACTCTAGAAACTTGAACTTAAGTTAGGGCTTAATTAAACTTGAATATTCGTAAGTAAAATTTAAATGGCTGGACGGACTAACTAAACTAGAATTGTAAATGTAACTTACACTAACATATCTTTTTAGTTTAACACAAGTTTAAGTTAAACTTATTTTTGGTTTACATGACAAGTGCAGCCAAGAAAAATATGTTCATCTAAGAATTCATTAAAGTATTTTATGAGATTGTAATGAGTTTAAGCGTAAACCACCTTGTTTGTTTAGTAAATTTAGAAAGTTAGTTTAATGCTACTGGATCAACTTAAGCTGTAAATCAAGTTAGTTTTTAAGCTCTAGCACTGAGTGTCTCAAAAAAGTTTTTTTATATTTGTCACCGAAATTTGAAATTAATTCTTTAAAACAAAAAAATTTAACAACTTTATATTTCCGACTAATTTCTTCCACTGTAAACTTCACTCGCTTCCACACAGGGCTTAATGCTCGCAGACCCGTTATGGCTGTCAGGTGCTGTTGGGTCCCCCTGGCATATACATATATACATATTTGTGTATGTTATGTACACATATATATGTATTCGATGTACATATATGTAAGGAAATCAACACATATTATAAATTTACAAACGTCGAGGGGACACGAGCGCAGGGGTTGACTTTAGGTGGCGCCCTCTCTACGACCATGTTTACCCCCTTAAAATTTACCAAAAACATCAAAAAACTCTATGTTAAGAATAGTTTTTCTTGCGCTCTGTAAATCTACTTGCACCCTCTGCTAACAAACTCCTGGTTAACGGGTGTGTGAGGAAAAAATAAGGATGTAAATTATATTTTAAACTGTCTTCCGCGTTATTACTATTAATTATAAAAGTTTTTTGTGTAATTTTTCCTCACGAGGGAAACCCATAGAAGGGTTTCCAAAAATGGCTGAGCGGCCATCCCACAAATGCCTGAGTGGATGGTTAAGGTAGGGTGGTAACCACACAGGCGAAATAAGACCTTTTGAAAAGTCGACTAAAATACCTACTGTAGAGAGAATTCGACCGAAGCTTTATGCCTAAACGCCTTTCGAACGTATCGCTATGCTATTAGTTTGCAACCTTCCAAGCAGTGACGGATACAACGGCAGTCCCACGATGGCCTAAACCCCCAATTGAAATCAAAATCAAGATTTTGTATTAAGTTGTTTATCACTAAAATGACGTTCGGTTGTATTGCTTGCTTCGTCCGGCGATTTTTTCTACTATTT
>JASANG010001280.1:0-17227 GCA_030248215.1 Enoplolaimus lenunculus
TCTTCTATATTACATGGTTTTGCTAAAATTAAACTAAATTATTATTATTATTTAGTAACAATTACACCGTCAACAGATGATATTACACAGATTAAAGTACGTAGCTCAATATCAGTGATTTTAGAGTGTTTTTATTAATGAAAATGGTATTCTATTTAGCATTTGGCAGCATATCGTTCTATTTTTGCCAGGCAGGAGAAATACATATTTCAATATCTAAACAACCAGAATCCTCTTAACCGCAGAAAAAAGTATTTTGAAAAAAAGTTTTTTCAGCTTGGTTCATCTTATATACGAAGTGTCACGTATGGGACCGGAAACCGCAAACTTTGACGGCAATGAAACTCGCCTAAATACATCATTATTACATAACACTGTAAATTCCAATGAGTTGATTAATCAATTCAGCTACGAAGTTGGTTATTTTAAATTAACAGTAAACATTACTCACTACCAGTTAAGTTGATTTTTCACTCTAAGTTTAGTTGACTCTGGAGAGAGTTGGTTAATTAACTCAAAATGAGAATTATAAAATCAACTCAAAATTTTCTGAGTTCTGATAATTCTAACTCAGACGAGAGTGATTCATCACAGTTGCGACAAAATCAACTCACTGAAATTTACAGTGTAGGTCTAATACGTTTCTATGTTCAGTATTCTAATAATTATTAATTTCGATTCCTTAGAAAACACTTAACATTGTTGTATACAGAAAAAGTAAATAATATTTTAGAAATAGAAACATAAAAACAAAATGTTTAAGCGTTGCAGATAAAACTGAAACTTTAACACCGTAAAATGTCCACTTTTTGAATGTTAATCAAGTTTTCAGATGACAGGTGTACTGTAAATTTCAATGAATTGCTTAGTTAATTCAACTAGCGAGTTGGTTATTTCTGAGTTAATATCAGTAAACGTTAAATCACAATCGGTTGAGCTGATCCCCAGTCTGTGTTGAGTTGACACTGGATGAGTAGACGAATTAAATAGGAATGAATTGAGTCAACTCACAAAGAGTCTGAGTTCTGGAAATCCTAGATGAGACTAGACAATTCTACTCATTCTGAGTTAAAATCAACTCACTCATCTTTACAGTATGAAATGACGGTTATTCTCTATTGTAAATTTTTTTTTTTTTAGAGAATACTTTTACGTGTCATTAAGATCGGAGCGTTTGTTCGAATCTCTATCACCTGAAAAAAATACCAGTTTGCGAATCCATTAATGACTTACTGAAAACCACTGTAAATTCCGATGAGTTAAATAAATCAACTCAGACAGCGTATCAGCTTTTTTACGTTGCTTCTATAAGCTTAAGAACAGTAAACAGTAACTCGCTTTGAGTTCATTTAAATCTGGGTGAGTTGATTAATTACCTACTCAGAATGAGTTCATTTAATTCAGAATTACGAAGTTCTTAAAAAGCTGATTTAGCAGCTCTGACTTCTGAGTGTATTCCAACTCATTCTGTGTGGATTCAACTCATTCTGAGTTAAAATCAATTTGCTGAAATTTACAATGAGTGAAGCTAACCGGTCACTTGCATTTCCATGTCTCAATATTGAAAACTTGTTTTTGTGCTTACCGAATGCGTTGCGATGGAAGCATTGTTGCATGAGTACTGACTGACGTTAATATAATTCGAATTCCCAGATATTGTAGCGGTACATGACCGCTGTTCGAATATCCGAAACCCCGAGATGGTTACCGTTTGTCAAGTAAGAACTACACTGCAAATTCCAGTCAGTTGATTTTTTACACAGATTGAGTTGCATCCAGTCAGAAGTGTGTGAGCTCTGAATTTTATGTGTTTCAGAACTCAAAATTGTTAATTGATTGAACTAATTTTGAGTTAATTAATAATTAACTCACCCGCAATTATATCAACTCAGAGTGAGTTAATATTTACGGTTGTTAACTCAGAAATAATCAGAAATAACTAATTAATGCTAAGTGTGGTCCCAAAATGATCCTAAGAAAATTACGCGAATATTTTACTAATTATATATCAATATTCTATACGACATGATAAGCATAAGGTACGCCACATTACAAAAGTGTCTGATGTCTGACAGCGGCTGCAGATTTCGGAACGGAAAAATTGTAAGACATGATTTTTTGTGAAAAATATGTCTACGGGACAAATTGTGAGATAGGGACATTACCATTTTATCACAAAAAATTATCTCACGAGCGGCGGTATACCATATATCTCGATCCGCAAGTGCATGTCTAAAAATGGCATTTGTGGTCTGCGTTCGACAAAAAACATGTTATTGATTTTTAGTTTGATTGTTACAATACATTCTTACGCTTAGACTTAAGCTAAGAAATATGCTTACAATACTGTTTCGCTCCTGTTCTTTACATTGGAAAACACCACTGACGCTAAAGCGAAACACTCCAGAAGCAAACCATGAAAAAAATAGGAAATTAATTCACTTACCATACTTTCCACAACGCCAAACAACGCAATCAATAAATAAATACTTAAAATAATCATCTCAAATGAATAATAAACTGTCGAAGCCACAGATACACGTAAAAAACAGTAAAAGCTTCAACACATTTAAAATAGTATTGCATAAAAACAAAAAATATATAAAAGTTTGTGTACAAACGTTAATTGCAGAGTGCAACCGGAAATGAAAAATGCCCGCGTCGGATATAAACAAAATTTACCGGAACCGGGACAAGACGCGGGTTAAAAGTTATGTAGTTAAAATACAGCTTCATTCACTTTATATTTCAGTGAATATCTGAAAAGTGTTGACAAAAATCACTCGTTGGATTTATGCGTAGATATATTTATTGCGCAATCATTACAATTTTTGCTATTTACCAAAATTTAAAACTTAAATGCACAAAAACGACACAATTTTTGAAAAGTTTGAAAAATTTCGCGAACAAAATTACCAAATATTCTTCCGCAACCAATACCAACTACAGGAACTGGAACCGGAACCAAACTCTCCGTTAAAGGCCATTGTCGTAAAATTATTGAACTCGCAGCGTCACTTTTTAAATTGGATTTATTTGGTAAAATAAAAGTTAAGCTTTGTTATTTATCAATCAGGCGAAACAGCTGTATACTTCTCCAACAATTATGGCTAAGTCTTAGGCTTAGGCTTAGGGTCAGGCTTAGGATCCGGGCTTAGAATAAAATCAAGACTTAGACAAATGTTTATGCTTAGGCTTATATGCTTACGTCTTTTCCGAAACCTAACCCTAAGCCTGAGTCTAAACCTGTGGCAGATGTGTGCAAACGCCAAGTAAACTTATTTACTACAAACTACGCTTTAACTTTAATTGGGCATGAAATGACTTTTGTTAGGGAAGGCTGAAAAATTTGAGCAGGGCCATACGGAGGAGTTTTCAATGACTTACAAGCAAGGTTGAAAATTTTTTACGAGTGCCAAAATTTTACCAGTGTGGCCGAGTCCGTACTGCCTCCGCCATGGCTATGGGTCCGACTGCGCATAAGTGTTGTACTGTATCCAGAATGCTAGCGAAGGATTTTGTATTTTGTTTGAGTTCTAAATGCAAGTTTTAATTAAAACCTCGAAAACACGAACGAGAAATTTAGAAAACCACCGCTGCTTTATACACTGTAAATTCCGATGAGTTAATTAATCAACTTAAACGTAAAGTTACTTATTTCTGAGATAATATCAGTAACCCTTAATTCACTTTAAGTTGAATTTATTCTCACTGTGAGTTGAATTGACTCATGAGGAGTTGATTAATTATAATTAAATGAGAATTAGTTGAATCAACGCAGAATTGTGAGTTATGATAGTCCTAATTCAGACAGTGTGATTCAACTCATTCTGAGTTAAAATAAACTCACTGCAATTTACAGTGATAGACGCACGAATCCGAACGGGATTTCACGTCTTGTTGAGATTTTGTAATGCACATACTTGTAAATATTTATTAAGCACTGTGTATTGCAGGTTATTTCAAGTATACATACACTGCTGCGCAGTGTTGTTCATAGAATGCTGTGTGAGAAGTTCATGATTTTGGCTAATTGCTATACCCTGAATCACATCTCTTAGTTTGTTCTTCCCGATGTATGCGAATCGCTCAGATTCACATTGCGGACACAGCCGCCATTACATAGTTTTATCAATTTTCGCCTTGTAGCCACCCTAAGCCTAACTTCAGTTCTAAGAGAGACTAGGTGGAGCCAGGGACTCCCTCAAGATGTAGTTTGAGGTTTATTTTAATTTATGTTTTAGTTTTTAGATTGAAATAAGGTTTAAGAGTGGCAGAGCCACCTACATGCTGCATGCAGGAAATGATTATGAAAAGTTTCAAAAAACATAGCAAAAATTATAAACACCAAGAAGTCAGTGTTTAAAGGCAAAAAACGAATTTTACCGTTAATTTTTAATCTCGAAACGATAAAATCAACATTGAACCTTTCCAGATAAATACATTTTTAAAAATGAAAATTTAAAAATGGAATCAAAAAACAATTTTTTACACAATTTATATGCTAAATTTTTGATACAAATGGCTTCGTCGGAATTTCGATCTCAAACGAAAATTATTATTCTTAGAAGTTTTGCCGAGATTTACACCAATAAAGTTTCTGTTAATTAATGTGCTTAAACTGTCTAAATTGCCTGTTTGCTTGCCAGGCGGAAAATATGTAAGGGCCTTAGTATTTTGATGGCACCTTTGATCGGCACGATTTTAGGTTTAAGCAAAATATCAAATTATACATGGTTGTGCTCGTCTTAAAAGCAAAAATCTGCTTGCCCAATTTCAGATAGAAATATTTTTAAAAACGAACAGGAAATGAAATTAGTTAATTTTTCAATTTTTACGCAATATCACTTGTGTAAATACTTCCGGAATATAAATTTCAAAGTAAAAATTATCTTTAGAATTTTTACCGATACACCAAAATAGTTCAAAAATCTAGTGTGGGGGTGGTGCAGATTTACCTCATTGAAGGGGTGTGAGGTAGGGTTTTGCTTCAGGCGGGGGGGGGTGTGGTGCGGTGTTACCTACAAATTCATCAATGTACGTAAACGCTCGAACCGCAACGAGGGTATGCAAATTACCTAATTATATAAAACATAAACCATTCATGCGTAATGTTTTTGATTGTATATGTAATAGTCTTGCTATTTATTCTCGAATAAAGAATGTCGATAAAGGAACTGAACGTTTTTGGTTTCATGTAGAATTCTACAGAGATATAATATATTTCTCCAGTTCAAAGATTTTCATCAACTACTCACAAAATAAATTGTCTTTAATGTGTGAAATTTAAGATAGTTATGTCTTAATACGGACTCCAGACATATATGTCTTCAATTCCAGTGTTTTATTTTAAAAATTTTTCACAAATATTGGTCTGAAATTTTTCAGACTTAAAAGTTGTGAAACTGAAGACTTTGTTTCATGAGCAATTAAGACAAATATTTCTGAAATAAAAGACAAATTTTCTTAAATATGAGAAATATGTCTGAAGTACAAAAGAAAGGGGGCTAAAGCTCAACAATAAAACCGAATTTTACGACCTAGGATACGTCCAAGTCGTAAAATTAGGTTGTGGGGAGCCTGAATTCAACTATAATATCCTTGAAATTTGATTATTCGTATACACTCCAAAGGATATAAAACGAAGCAACTTTTTTACATACATAAAAATCAAAAAATTAACTCTTGTTCGTTTCGCTCGCGGGTTTTTGACACTATTCTGCCTTCCCGTGTTTTTTCAAATGGCGTTAGACACTACACAGGTACAAGGTTGAGACCCGACATGTGAGCCTAAGCCACCTATTTTTGGCGATCCAAAGCTTATGGTAGTGCGATAGTAATTTGCATAGTCAGGTTCGCTGCGCTGGCTTAGGATCAGGTGCCGGGTGCCAAACTTATATGGGGCCTACGTCTTGAGTGATTTATGTGTGAGCTAGAATGTTCACATATAGGACAGTCCCAGGCCCAGAGTGCGCGTGGGATCAATTGTGCTAAGTTTGCGATAATGCAAGATTACCACCAGATGCCGATTTTGATCTCAATTTCATATATTATACTCGCCAACTGATAGCGTATTTTATTAACATATCTATTTTTAGCTTATCCACTTCCGTTATAGGTTACATCGATGATTTTGAGATTCCGCAAGCGATCTAACAAGAGGTGGCTCGTGTGGATATTTACTTGGTACAGAACAATTACACGTTTCGCCTGGAATGAATGATGCCAAAGCGAGGGTACTAGCCAAGAACGCGCTGTAGCTGCCGTTTCACGGTACATTTCCTCGACGCGTGAATATCAAATTCGCCAACAAGATCACATCACTGATTATGAAATAGAAACTGATGTTTTCTGTAGTTTTTGTTATCGTGTATTATATTTGTAAGGTGGTTCTAAGTTGAATTTACTTTGCTTTTCCAACTTATGGCATTAGTTTATGCTATTTCGCTTGCTAACGTATATTTGGAAGTGAGCACTCTTGCTAGGTGACACCTGCTCAGATGCTTTTCTCCGTGCATCGCTGGGCATTGTTAAAGATGCCTTGCTATTCTTAATGGGGAAATCAAGCCTAAAGAGTAGAGCATGTAGGAATGCATCTGGGCACGTGCACTTAAATTTTTACCAGGTTAATTTTCTAATACAGTCCGTAAGGCGCAAAATGTGTGAGCCCGGGTCGAAACCGCGTCAACTTTGTTATCAAGGCGCGGGATTGGCGTCTTCGGCTTCAGGGTCGCAACTATGGGTCTCGAGGTATGTTGATTCTGAGGCGCAGAATTAGCGGTTGCTGGTTGTGGAGCATGGCCTATCCTTTTAAGCGTAAACTACTAACCGAGTGCTAAGATTTGACGGAGTTTAGCTTACGAATACTCTAAATATTTCCGACAACCTTTGTATGGACTTGTGTTCGTTACTCTTTCTTTGTATGATAGCATTACAATACCGTTCCTGGTTGTAGTTTCGTGCTTTTTCTACCGTTTCATTTGTTGTTGCTATTCTTTTTTGGCAAGTTTTTGGTCCACGCAAAAAGTATGCCGGTTGTCTGAAAATTCTTAAAATTTTGCAGATTCCATCGGATTTTATGCAAACTTATGCAAAATAGGTGTAGCCGAAATCAGCCCTATATCAACGACTACAAATCTTTTTCCTCAGGCATTCAGTTTGCATCTTTTATCTTCAGATAGTTAGTATTGCAGTTCAACTTTCACTGCTGCCTATCATCGTTTCTATATTTTCTTTACCACGTCTTTGTTTTTTTCAGTAACAGGTCGAGCCAGTCAGCTTCAAGATAAAAGTCAGCAACGGTAAATTTTGTATTTCGCCAAATCATCTCGGGTACCGGTAGCCGGCGGTGTCAGCGGTACCAGGGAATGAGGCAAAAATTTAACGTGGTCAATCTGTATCATTTTAGAATAATAAATGACAGGTGTCCAGTTTACATAGGTAAACGTACTATTTTCTGGAAGCTCCTAAATATTTTGTTGCATATTTGACGTTGCGATTGTTATTTTACCCTAATTCGCTAGCTTTGTTTTGACGCGCTAATCCC
Source organism: Enoplolaimus lenunculus (assembly GCA_030248215.1). Classification (NCBI taxonomy): domain Eukaryota; kingdom Metazoa; phylum Nematoda; class Enoplea; order Enoplida; family Thoracostomopsidae; genus Enoplolaimus; species Enoplolaimus lenunculus. The sequence goes on from JASANG010001280.1 coordinate 7,547, forward strand.
CCTGGACGGGTCTGTTTTTGTTGACTGGGACTCGGACTGGCTCGAATCGCAACCGAACGGCCCCGAGTTAGAATTTTTTGTTACTGTCCAGACTTGGAAAAATTTTTTCTTTTCCCTTTTCGGATGGATTAATTTTTTGCGACAAGTGCGCGTAAAAAATTCTACAGTCCTGAAATGACGGTCGGGTCCCCATTTTCCTTTTTCCTTTATGACCAATTACTTTTTACCATAGATTTTGTTTTTCCTCGCACTTCGATATTCTTCCTGCCCACCGGATGGTTGAGGTAATTACCCTCCACGGGGATCAGAAGTTTTAACCAGGGGCAGAAATGATGCGCGAGGATATGAGTCTTCTAGCCCTGAACTTTGCGACCTAATAGCCCAGCTGTGTTTCGGCTGGGCGGCTCAGTAGCCGGTTATTTCCAGATTGCTTCGTAAAAAGCCATCCACGGATCGGTAATAATGGGTAAAGACTACAGGGGCACTTTAGGTCTGGCGGAGTTTCTATCCCGGACACGGCAAGGCCAGCGCAACCAAGCTGACTCTGCAAGTTATTATCGCATTACCATAAGCTTGAGATCGCTAAGGATAGGTTGCTTTGGCTTAGGTGCCGTGTCCCAATCTTATAACTGGTCTTACAATATTAACGGCCAGGTTGCTAACTGCCAACAAATTTTCCCACTCGCTACACTCGCTGGCGTACAATTTTAGTTAAGATAATTTAACTCTCATGAAGCGAAATAATCAAGAACGGTGATAAAGAAAGTTTTGAATGATGTGTGCCGTGTGCTGTCTCCCCTGGTTAGAGCATGTGAATATTGTATAAGGTTTTAGCTTAAATATGAGTTGTTTAGCTGTTTAAAAGAAAATGTCAACAAAAAATTATGGGTCCACTTCTACGCGGAGAGCCACCACCCTGGAGTTGGGGGGGGGGGGGGGCGGGCCCCTTGTTTGCTTCGGCAGTGATATTGTTTTTATTGGGTTCGACCCAATAGCAAAACTTGAATCAACTATCAAATTTGGCAATGCCAAAATAAAAAATGCTTAATATATTTATTAAAGTTGAATTTTAAGTAAGCATGCGAGGAGTTATAACGTTGGTAGGCTGACATGGTAGGTGTTCTAAGCGTTCTGGCAACATTTGTGTTGAAATTTAGCAAAAACGTCTATGTTTTCTCATTTAACTATGGGATTCCAGAAAGAAACTGAAAAAATTTCAGGTTTAAAATGCTAATTTATAAGCATTTTACCTCAAATTTTCAACTGATACACAGCATATACCAGTTGCTGGCAGTGTGTGACATTAAGAAATTCTTATAATTTAACAAAATTGACGTTGTAACTTTAGTTTTGCTCACAGTCGAATGTGTTTTTATGGGAGGCTTCTATACTTATTTTTCACAATTTAAATTGTTTTAAAATACGATTCAAATTAAGTAAAAACGGCGTTCAAACGATTTTACGTGTTTGGTAAATAAAATTGAGCCAATATTAAATATTTCAAAAGCCTGTGCCGACAAAATAAATGCCGAAATAAAATTTACGCTAAATTATAATACAAAAATACACATTTTGTATGGTTCATGGTTTTGATTGCGGAAAAAAATTTAAAATTTTCAAAATTTTCAAAATATTTGTCAAATTCATTAAAAATAATAGATATTTTGAACTTCAGGTATGTTATTTCTCGGCCTTTGCAGGGTTACAGCCTGGATTTGGGAATAAGGATTGAGCTATGAAAAATTTTATTTTGAAGCGGAGAAACGTTTTAAGTTGGTCCCACAACTGCCTGCTCGAACATTTTGGCCTATGTAAACATCACACGCGGTACATTTTTCTGTATGACTGCAATCGAGTAAGCTTAAACGCACTTTTTTTGCTTAGGCTTAGGCTTTCGGCATAAATTCATTCTAACACTATACTCTCTAAAAACTTAAACTTAAATTACAGCTTAACTAAAATTGGATATCAGTTTAAGTAAAACTTAAACGGCTGGACGGACTAACTAAACTAGAATTTTAAGTTTTACTTAAATTAACGTGTTTTTAAGTTTAACACGAGTTTAAGTAAGCTTATTTTTAGATTAAGTAACAAGTGCCGCTGAGAAATTAGGCGTATCAAAAAGTTCACTATTAGTTTAGCTAAAACTAAAAATACGTAAGATTTAAAATTAGTTTAGGCGTAAACCTACTATTTGTTCAGTTATTCTAGAAACTTAGTATAGTACTGCTGGATTAGCTTAAACGTAAATCAAGTTAGTTTAAGCTTTTAGAGTAGGTTTACAAAATGCTTATACTATATGGTTACGAACCTGCTGTATACATTAGTCGAAATTTTTAAAGACCAAAGCATTCCTATTTAAAGTCGTGGCTACGCCTCTGATTTCTGACAAACGCAACATTTCTATCTTTACAGCGCGACTGGCGATTTGTTAATTAGCAAATATGATAATATTTGCCCAATTAATTACATTTATCGTATTATTCGTGTTGTCTGAGCGGCAAGTAAGTCTCGTATCTGTTAGTATTAAGCAGTATCGAATCTAGAAAGCATCAATGGGAAAGGTTGTGGGATGTTTATGCGCAACAACCTGGCGAACCATGCGAGCATGTAGCCAAACGCAATTTTAGCAATAAATAAGAGTGTGAAATTTTGGTTTTGATACCTGTTCGGGAAGCCTAGGCTAGGGGGTGTCGTTTCTTTGATCCTGTAGTAAAGTTAAACTGTCGAAATTAATTTACCATTGATGAGAGCGATTTTAAAATTTAGGGCCAATGTTACTTTAAGGGGCGTAACAGTAGATTAAGCGTATTCCTAAGCGTAAAAGCCTAAGCCTAAGCGTTGCGAAAATGAATTCCTAAGCCTAAGCCTAGGCGTTGCAAAAATGAATCCCTAAGCCTAAGCTTACGCCAAGCCTAAGCAAAAAATTTAACCTAGAATCTAAACCTACCATTTTATAGACCCACCAGAAACCTGGACGCCCCTTAAAGTAACATGGTTCAAATTTAGGATAAGTGCAAAACTACAGGTTTATTTTAGGGACTATGATGTCTAAAACAGGTGTTGGAATAAGTTGGATAACACTTTTTCAAATTTGATATTTTGAACAAAACTGGGCGATATTTTAATTTAACTTTATATCTTAATACAGATTCCACACATTTATGTCTAGAATTCCAGACTTTTGTCTCTTAAATTTTTCTGAAATTTTCAAACTCACTAACTATTGCAGTTGTTGAACTGAAAATTGATACATGAAGCCTTAGCTTTCACTGGTTCGAAAATTGCAAGACTTATCACCAACTGGTAATAGATGCTACACAGAATAATAATTTTCTACATTTTTCTCGTACATGAGAAAGTGCTTTGCTCAAATGCATACACAGGTTCAGTATCGAAAATCACGTTTGTATGAAATAATTTTAAATGTTTTGTGTATGTTAAAACTTCAAATTTGGACTGACAAAAGTTAACCAATTAAGTATTAAATAACCCATGATTAGAAACAACAATAAAAGCTTGGGACTTATTATTCTCATTGCCCTAATTTTCGGTAAAAGCCTTCAGTAAAAGTTTTAAATTTTGCAAAAAAACAGGCTCCAACTAAAACAAATTTTAATATCCGTTAATATTTTGGGTCACCTGGCTTGAGCGTTGGTTCAATCGCTATATATTTTCAATTTTTCAGATTGTAACAGGAATTTCTCATTCAGGTAAGTTGTCGAATGTTTTTTTATAATTTGGCTCATGTTGCTTTAAGGGGCGTTCAGGTTTCTGGTGGGTCTATGAAAAAGTAGGTTTAGATTCTAGATTACATGTTTTTTGCTTAGACTTAGGCTTAGGCTTAGAAATACGCTTTTGCAGCGCTTAGGCTTAGGCTTAGAAATACGCTTTTGCAGCGCTTAGGCTTAGGCTTAGAAATACGCTTTTGCAGCGCTTAGGCTTAGGCTTAGAAATACGCTTTTGCAACGCTTAGGCGTAGGCTTAGAAATACGCTTTTGCAACGCTTCGGCGTAGGCTTAGAAATACGCTTTTGCAACGCTTCGGCGTAGGCTTACAAATACGCTTTTGCAACGCTTCGGCGTAGGCTTAGAAATACGCTTTTGCAACGCTTAGGCGTAGGCTTAGAAATACGCTTTTGCAGCGCTTAGGCTTAGGCTTAGAAATACGCTTTTGCAACGCTTCGGCGTAGGCTTAGAAATACGCTTTTGCAACGCTTCGGCGTAGGCTTAGAAATACGCTTTTGCAACGCTTCGGCGTAGGCTTAGAAATACGCTTTTGCAGCGCTTAGGCTTAGGCTTAGAAATACGCTTTTGCAACGCTTCGGCGTAGGCTTAGAAATACGCTTTTGCAACGCTTCGGCGTAGGCTTAGAAATACGCTTTTGCAACGCTTAGGCGTAGGCTTAGAAATACGCTTTTGCAACGCTTGGGCGTAGTCTAAGAAATACGCTTGTGCAACGCTTCGGCGTCGGCTTATATTTACTATTTTGCAACGCTTCGGCGTAGGCTTAGAAATACGCTTTTGCAGCGCTTAGGCTTAGGCTTAGAAATACGCTTTTGCAACGCTTCGGCGTAGGCTTAGAAATACGCTTTTGCAACGCTTCGGCGTAGGCTTAGAAATACGTTTTGCAGCGCTTAGGCTTAGGCTTGACATACGCTTTTGCAACGCTTCGGCGTAGGCTTAGAAATACGCTTTTGCAACGCTTAGGTTTAGGCTTAGGAACACATTTTTGCAACGCTTAGGCTTAGGTTTTATTATTATCATCATCATCCTTATTATTATTATTATTATTATTTTTATTATTATTATTATTATTGTTGTTGTTGTTGTTGTTTCAGGGCAATGCCAGATGGTCGATTTGAGTGGAATGCTTTTAAACAAAACACTTGAAAACGGAGAAATTCTGTCTTTCAACTGTACCGGGGGTCGATCCCTTTATGGATTAGACGGACGAACAACAGTCCAATGTGAATCTGGACAACAGATTCGTCTTCCTAAATGCGTTTGTAAGTTTCGTAATTTTAGCGAGAGCGGATATAAGGAAGATCAAAGAACCGTATGTTAATGGCACTGGCGCGGTACTTTAGGGACCCATATAATAGGCACCAGCTAATAAAACTCCAGCACGAAGTTGATTACTCAAATTACTGAAGTGATTCGAATAAGAGGGGGTGATAAGAGGGGGTCACCACTTTGAGACTCAATCAATAGGAGTCCGTTTGCTAATAAGAGTCCGTAAGCGGATAGAGCCCCTTAACCCTAATTAGAGTCCATAAATGTCAATTATCCCTAATTGTACCGCATAAATGACAGCAAGATTAAAATAAACTTGAGTTCGAAACTTTAAAGCATACTTAAGTTTTGAAAGTACATTCCTCAATATAACCTTGTATTTTCGCTCAACCTATCGGCACAAGACAAAGAATCGGTTAGTTCAACGGATAGTTGCAGGATATATTAGTAACCAAGGGCGGCAGAGAGCGGGTTAAAAGAAATAACAATGAAAGGCGTCTTTTGTAGCTTAAAATTTAAATTTCGTAGTTTTTGTTTTATTTCAAACAATTCTCGCATATTGCTAACGAAAAATTGCCAGATATATACGTGATTTATAACCGATTTTGAACGTAAAAATAGCATAATTTCCGTTATATCTATAACAGAAACGAAAACGCAAACAAATATCCTGTTACACTATGGTTACTGGGCCTTGGTGACGTTAGTTTTGATCTTGATGAAGGCTAAAACTTTGTCTAAATCCCCAATCCTGAGCCTGTGAACCTGCGGGGGGGCAGAAAATATACAAGAGCCGGCCCATGTTTTTTAAAGGGCTCCAGGTTTCTGGTGGGTCTATAAAAGAGTAGGTTTAGATTCTATATTATATTTTTTCATTAGGCTTAGGCTTTGGCTTAGGCTTAGGCTTAGGCTTACGCCTAGGTTTAGGCTTAGGAACACACTTTTGTAATGCGTAGGCTTAGGCTCAGGCTTAGGAACACACTTTTGTAATGCGTAGGCTTAGGCTAAGGCTTAAGGACACATTTTTGTAACGCTCAGGTTTAGGCTTATTCTTGGTAATACGCTGAATCTACTATTACGCCCCTAAAAGTAACATTGGCCCAACAGCCAAATGTTTACTACTATTAGTTTGTAAATCAACAACCATTGAACATGGTGTTGTACGCTATTCGGTTCCACCTGTGAGCAATGAACTTCCATTCAAAACTGTGGCAAATTTCACTTGCGATTCAAATTATTCGATGGTCGGCAATGCAACATCCGTTTGTTCCGGAGACAATTTGCTGTCATATGAAGTTGTCGGCGACTGGTCGGCTCAACCTGTTTGCAAACGTAAGGTTGGATTGGAAACCATAACATTTTTGTGACAGAATCGGCTGACCTTAAATAATTCTACGACGTTTGATGGCGGCGGCTTTTTTCGTACACAGAATGTTCCCAGTTGCGTAAAATCTTGTCAGCAGCGCCGAACGCTAATTATGATTCGGGGCCAAGTATAAGTCATGGTATAGTAGTCGGGATCAGCGTTTGAAAGCGATCGAACCGTATTAATACCAAACGCCAAATTTGTCCACAATGTTTGCTTTTCGACACAGTGGAGCAGGTTTGAAACTGAAGCCTAAACCATAGGCGTAAGCCTAAGCCTAAGCCTAAGCCTAATGAAAAAAATATATAGAATCTAAACCTACTCTTTCTATAGACCCACCAGAAACCTGGAGCCCTTTAAAAAACATGGGCCGGCTCTTGTATATTTTCTGCCCCCCCCCCCCGCAGGTTCACAGGCTCAGGATTGGGGATTTAGACAAAGTTTTAGCCTTCATCAAGATCAAAACTAACGTTACCAAGGCCCAGTAACCATAGTGTAACAGGATATTTGTTTGCGTTTTCGTTTCTGTTATAGATATAACGGAAATTATGTTATTTTTACGTTCAAAATCGGTTATAAATCACGTATATATCTGGCAATTTTTCGTTAGCAATATGCGAGAATTGTTTGAAATAAAACAAAAACTATGAAATTTAAATTTTAAGCTACGAAAGACGCCTTTCATTGTTATTTCTTTTAACCCGCTCTCTGCCGCCCTTGGTTACTAATATATCCTGCAACTATCCGTTGAACTAACCGATTCTTTGTCTTGTGCCGATAGGTTGAGCGAAAATACAAGGTTATATTGAGGAATGTACTTTCAAAACTTAAGTATGCTTTAAAGTTTCGAACTCAAGTTTATTTTAATCTTGCTGTCATTTATGCGGTACAATTAGGGATAATTGACATTTATGGACTCTAATTAGGGTTAAGGGGCTCTATCCGCTTACGGACTCTTATTAGGAAACGGACTCCTATTGATTGAGTCTCAAAGTGGTGACCACCTCTTATCACCCCCTCTTATTCGAATCACTTCAGTAATTTGAGTAATCAACCTCGTGCTGGAGTTTTATTAGCTGGTCCCTATTATATGGGTCCCTAAAGTACCGCGCCAGTGCCATTAACATACGGTTCTTTGATCTTCCTTATATCCGCTCTCGCTAAAATTACGAAACTTACAAACGCATTTAGGAAGACGAATCTGTTGTCCGGATTCACATTGGACTGTTGTTCGTCCGTCTAATCCATAAAGGGATCGACCCCCGGTACAGTTGAAAGACAGAATTTCTCCGTTTTCAAGTGTTTTGTTTAAAAGCATTCCACTCAAATCGACCATCTGGCATTGCACTGAAACAACAACAACAACAACAACAACAACAATAATAATAATAATAATAATAATAATAATAATAAAAATAATAATAATAATAATAATAAGGATGATGATAATAATAAAACCTAAGCCTAAGCGTTGCAAAAATGTGTTCCTAAGCCTAAACCTAAGCGTTGCAAAAGCGTATTTCTAAGCCTACGCCGAAGCGTTGCAAAAGCGTATGTCAAGCCTAAGCCTAAGCGCTGCAAAACGTATTTCTAAGCCTGCGCCGAAGCGTTGCAAAAGCGTATTTCTAAGCCTACGCCGAAGCGTTGCAAAAGCGTATGTCAAGCCTAAGCCTAAGCGCTGCAAAAGCGTATTTTAAGCCTACGCCGAAGCGTTGCAAAAGCGTATTTCTAAGCCTACGCCGAAGCGTTGCAAAAGCGTATTTGTAAGCCTACGCCGAAGCGTTGCAAAAGCGTATTTCTAAGCCTACGCCTAAGCGTTGCAAAAGCGTATTTCTAAGCCTACGCCGAAGCGTTGCAAAAGCGTATTTCTAAGCCTACGCCGAAGCGTTGCAAAAGCGTATTTCTAAGCATAAGCCTAAGCGCTGCAAAAGCGTATTTCTACGCCTACGCCTAAGCGTTGCAAAAGCGTATTTCTAAGCCAAGGAAAAGGTACCCAAGCACAAACCATCAGCCTAAAAAAAAAACGCGCCGAAGCGTTGCAAAAGCGTATTTCTAAGCCTACGCCTAAGCGTTGCAAAAAGCGTATTTCTAAGCCTACGCCGAAGCGTTGCAAAAGCGTATTTCTAAGCCTACGCCGAAGCGCTGCAAAAGCGTATTTCTGAAGAACGCGGAAGCGTTGCAAAACCTGTATTTCTAAGCCTACGCCAAGCGCTGCAAAAGCGTACTCTTAAGCATAAGCCTAAGCGCTGCAAAAGCGTATTTCTACGCCTACGCCTAAGCGTTGCAAAAGCGTATTTCTAAGCCTACGCCGAAGCGTTGCAAAAGCGTATTTCTAAGCCTACGCCGAAGCGTTGCAAAAGCGTATTTCTAAGCCTACGCCTAAGCGTTGCAAAAGCGTATTTCTAAGCCTACGCCGAAGCGTTGCAAAAGCGTATTTCTAAGCCTAAGCCTAAGCGCTGCAAAAGCGTATTTCTAAGCCTACGCCGAAGCGTTGCAAAAGCGTATTTCTAAGCCTAAGCCTAAGCGCTGCAAAAGCGTGTTTCTAAGCCTACGCCTAAGCGCTGCAAAAGCGTATTTCTAAGCCTAAGCCTAAGTCTAAGCAAAAAACATGTAATCTAGAATCTAAACCTACTTTTTCATAGACCCACCAGAAACCTGAACGCCCCTTAAAGCAACATGAGCCAAATTATAAAAAAACATTCGACAACTTACCTGAATGAGAAATTCCTGTTACAATCTGAAAAATTGAAAATATATAGCGATTGAACCAACGCTCAAGCCAGGTGACCCAAAATATTAACGGATATTAAAATTTGTTTTAGTTGGAGCCTGTTTTTTTGCAAAATTTAAAACTTTTACTGAAGGCTTTTTCCGAAAATTAGGGCAATGAGAATAATAAGTCCCAAGCTTTTATTGTTGTCTCAAATCATGGGTTATTTAAGACTCAATTGGTTAACTTTTGTCAGTCCAAATTTGAAGTTTTAACATACACAAAACATTTAAAATTATTTCATACAAATGTGATTTTAAATACTAAACCTGTGTATGGATTTGAGCAAAGCACTTTCTCATGTACTGAGAAAAATGTAGAAATTATTATTTCTGTGTAGCATCTATTACCAGTTGGTGATAAAGTCTTACAATTTTTGAACCAGTGAAAGCTAAGACTTCATGTATCAATTTTCAGTTCAACAACTGCAATAGTTAGTGAGTTTGAAAATTTCAGAAAAATTTAAGAGACAAAAGTCTGGAATTCTAGACATAAATGTGTGGAATCTGTATTAATATATAAAGTTAAAT
>JASANG010000101.1:0-17253 GCA_030248215.1 Enoplolaimus lenunculus
GCTAAATTTTTGAGGTTATACTTTCGGCAAGTCACTTGTTTCATAACTTCTCGCTAACTGACAATTAATAATATATTTCTCGAGTGGGAATGTGAGCCGTTGATCTAATCGAAACATACAATAAACATTACATATAGCTGACTATTTACTTAATATTTTCAGGTGTTAACCAGCCGAGAAACAACCGAACCAGTTGGCGATGAAGGTATCAATCGAATTGAACCAAAATTGTCAAATGTTCGTCGCATTAAGTTGAAACCACTGAGCAGTGATAAATCGGTTACTCTCCAAACAGTGGTCGTATCAGGGACTTGTATTCATCCAGGTACAACATATGGAAAAAACGGCACACGAAGTACAGTACTCGACCTCAAGCGTCACATATTATACTCAAATATTTTAGTTTCCGAAATTTTTAATCATCACGTAATAACGCTAGCACTATGAAGCTTGTCCAGGTCTCGGTAGAAACCAATGCAATTTTAATAAACTCTGTCATATGGATATTATGTTAGGCCTACGTTTTGCGCAGATCCTAATGACTACACGGACTGCCTGCATATTGAATTGTCATTGTAAAACCAGAGTGAGTGCGCAATGCATATGCGCTGACACTATTACAGGTGACAGGACAAGGACACCGTATGAAGGAACTATTTTAATATATTTGTTCTAACAGACACTGTGTACAAAAATTTGCACTCGTGTATAAACCAGTTGTCAAAACTAATACGACCTATTATTTTGTCAACCTCCACCTATAATAAAAGGGGCAGGCCAAACACGCAAAATGCGCGCTGGGTACATTCATTTGTATCCAAAATGCACCCAGTTGCATACACTTGCTAAATAGCAGTTATAAGTTCTGATACAACAAACTTATCGCTATGTACATCTAAATGCTTGACCAACAGTTTAATATTTTTCGGGATGTTATATTAATTGTTAGTTTAATAGGCAGATATATTTTTTATAGCAATATCTACACTTAGGATCACTGAGATTTAAGCTGATTTGTATAATCAATACCCGAGCATAACTGCTTGAAAATAATAGACAACAGAGTTTAAATTTGGAAAAACAAAATATTTTTACTGTAGTTAGCAACCATAGCTAAAACAAACTTTCGAATTAACTCTTTCTCGCGTGAATATTTTCTAATTCATATTTACCGCTTGGCTGTAACAGCTCGACGCTAATATACGAATGTGCTCTCACTTTTTATGAAGATTTTGAACTTTTTATTCACCTAAGAAAGGTTAGTCTCTGCGTATTGCGCACATTCAGTTTGTATGTAGTTGCTAATTGGTTGACATAACATGTTTCTATTTCAGGAACTACTACAACTACATGGCTAGTGCTTCCGCCAGGAGTTACTTTACCACCCGGTCTAACGCTGCCACCTGTTGGTGAAATACCGCCAGGATTCGTGCTTCCACCAGGAGTTTCGCTTCCGCCAGGCGTAACACTTCCACCGATTCCCACATTACCACCAGGAGTCACGTTACCTCCTGGTATGACATTACCACCAGTCCCTGTATTTCCACCAGGAGCTACTTTGCCACCAGGAGTTACACTACCTCCAGGTATGACCTTGCCCACGTTGCCGCCTGGAATAGTTCAAAGTAAGGCATTTGTTCAGCACGAGCTATTTCATGATTATGCTAAGTGTACAGCCGGAAACGGAAACAACCTCTTTTTCGAAAGCCAATGTAGTCTGGTCTCCAGTAGTTTGCACAAGACCTCCATATCTTGTAAAAGATTTATGATCGGTTTCTGCCTTAAAACCTTAACCGGAATTCTATGCGTTTTCTACATACAACAACGCGTGGGAAAATAAATTTTCTACACGCAGAAGATCATAGATTAATTTCAATTTATTCAAAAATAAATTTTTCTAAAACCATTGGGAGTCCATGACCCCCTCGCCCTTTCTGGCTAGGTGGCTGATTAAGTGCCGCTTCATATTTATAAGGGAGACACCAGAAATAGCAAAATGAGACAGATTCTACAAGCGCGAAAATAGCAATTGTAGATAATGTCCGTTATTCATGAAATTATTCATCCATAGCATTGTCTGCTTAATTATTATGTTTTGAGCGGCATGAAGTCCATTCAGTTTAAAGTGGATAAGTGTGTGCTCAATGTTAGAACTGTGAAAAGTACAAAATAAAACGTAAATGCAAAGTATTAAAGGACCCATTGAAATAAACTTCGAGTTGACGCGATATTTCAAAAACAGATTACACTTCATTGCACCTTGATTTTTTCATTTTAGAAACAGTTTTGCCTTTGACGCAGCCTACTGATCGGCCACGAGTTCTTGTCACTGAAGGAGTAACTATCGCTCCAGGTATGCATATATGAATATACAGATATGCAACAGTTGCAGCACGGTTTTGTGTTCTTCCGAGATATGAACGCAGGCTACTGCGATGCTCATGTGTTCGGCACGAGTGTATCGCTATCTTGCTGGGCAAGTGAATACAGAACAAGTGTACGTACAAGTGTAAAAGACTGCGTTATAACAAGTTTTGCGCGAGTGCGCTGCATGAGTTCTTGAATCACCTGCACAGCACGAGAGCGATGCCCAAGCACACGACACGCTTGAAACAAGATTAGCAGCGCGCGCTTATGTATCGGAAGACAATAAACCGAGCTACAACTGATTTGCATCACGGTCCCAAACAAACAATCTTTGGTATCTTGAGTAAACTGTTTAACTATCACGGGCCTGCAGCAGAGAGGGGAAGGGGTTGCTCAGACATCCTAGAAAATTTTCGTTACTCCGAGAAAAATTTAATACCCACTTGTAAAACCAGAAAACTTTTCCGCGCTTCAGCTAAGGGGAAACTTTAATTGTTACCTTAAAAGGGAATATCGCTTGATACTACTCGAGAAAATTTAGTTTTTTTGGGCTTTTTATAGCGATCTGTGCCAACATGTATGCTTATACCCATTTCTTTACTGCAGAAAAATTTAAATTTCAGCTTGTCCCCTACGAATAGCAATACCATTTTTGAGTACTAGAAATCAACAGAGGGTTAAAACTGGAGCTGATGCCCTTAGGGGAAACTTTACTTGAAGTCATAAACTTCTGCAGACAATTCAGTGCACTTTACTACACTTCAGCAGCTAACAGTGTCTAATCATAAACATAGTTCCAATAGGCAGTTTAACTTGGTAAATTTGAGAAACTTCTATCACCAGGAGTAACGCTATTACCAGGAGTGACATTGCCATCAGGGAAATTGAAAACAACGGAGACATATATAGACATCTTCGGAAAAGTTAGTGCACTTTAATACACTTTGGCAGAAAACACTGTGTAACCCTGAACATATTCCTCATGGGCAGTTTAATTTGATAATTTTGAGAACTTAACCTTTACATAATTATATACTCATTGAAACTTTATATTGAAATTTTTTGATAGTGTGAATCTTTGGTTTTAGTATTCAGTTTTTCCAAAGTATTGTCGTTTTACACCTAGATATTGTTGTTTAATTTAGAAGAATAAAACAATTCTATATTCCAGGCGTTACGATGCCACCTGGTGTTCCATTGCCACCAGGTGTTTCATTGCCACCGGGCGTTCAATTTGGCGCACATTTTTTCTTTACATCAGTGCACACTGCCAAGTGCTAAACATATTTCTCATCGAAAGATTACTTCGATAAATTTGACAACTTAAAGTTTACATTATCCAAATAATCATTGAAAAAGTCTACATAAAAACTTTCAGACAATTTATTTCTTTGGTGTTCGTTGTCGGTACCTAAGACTTATAGTCGCTAAATCAACTAGATAATGTTATTTATTTTGACAGAATAAAACAATTTTATTTTCCAGGTGTTACGATGCCACCTGGTGTTCCATTACCACCAGGCGTTCCAATGCCTCCGGGTGCTACGCTACCGCCAGGAGTTACATTGCCGCCAGGAGTGACACTACCACCAAGGAGTTACGGCTGCCACCAGGTGTTCCATTGCCACCAGGCGTTCCCCCACACAATGCCTCCGGGTGCTACGCTACCGCGAGGAAGTTACATTGCCGCCAGGAGTGACACTACCACCAGGAGTTAAAAGAATATAAATGAAAAAAAAAAGAAAATATAAAAATATAAAAAAAAAATAAAAATAAAAAAATAGTTAAAAAGAAAATATAAAGAAAAAAAAAGATATAAAGAAAAATTGAGAAAAAAGCGAAAAATAAAAAAGATAAAAAAAAAAGAAAAAAGTAAGGGAAGAAAAAAAAGGAGAATATAAAATAGAGAAAAAAAAAGATATAAGAAAAAATATTATATATATAAGGAAAAAAGAAAAAAAAAAAATAGCAAAAAAGTATAATAAAAAAAATAAAAAAAAAAAAAAAAAAAAACGAAATAAAAAAAAAATAATAAATTTATATAAAAAGAAAGGACATAAAAAAAATATAATAAAAAAAAAAAAACAAATAAAAAAAAATATAAAAAATTAAAAAAACCAAAATAAAAAAAAAAAGAAAAAAAAAGAAAGAAAAAAAAAAAAAAAAATAAAAAATAAAAAAAAATAATTTAAAAAAAAAAAATTTAAAAAAAAATAATATAAATAAAAAAAAAAAAAAAAAAAATAAATATATTTAAAAAAAAAAAAATAAAAAAAAAAAAAAAAAAAAAAAAAAAAAAAAAAAAAAAAAAACAAAAAATCCCCCCCCCACGCTACCACCAGGAGTAACATTGCCACCAGGTAAATTGATTGCAGCGAAGACATATAAACTTCTGCAGACAATTTAGTGCACATTAGCACACTTCAGCCGCTCACAGTGTCTAATCGTAAACATAATTTCCATAGACAGTTTAATTTGGTAAATTTGAGAAACTACTACACAACCACCAGGAGTAATGCTGCTACCAGGAGTGACTTGCTATCAGGTAAAATGAATACAATGGAGACATATATAAACATCTCCGGACAAGTTAGCGCACTTTAATACACTTTGGCATCAAACACTGCGCAACCCTGAACATATTTCTCATGGGCAGTTTAATTTGATGAGAACTTAACCTTTACATAATTAAATACTCATTGAAAAACTATATTGAAACTGTTTGATTGTCTAAATCTTTGGTTTTAGTTTTCAAGTTTTCAAAGTATTGTCGTTTTGAAGCTAGATATTGTTGTTTAATTTAGAAGAATAAAACAATTTTATATTCTAGGCGTTACGATGCCACCAGGTGTGCCTTTGCCACCAGGTGTTCCAATGCCTCCGGGCTCCCTACCGCCAGGAGTTACATTGCCACCAGGAGTTACATTGCCGCCAGGAGTGACACTACCACCAGGAGTTACGCTACCACCAGGAGTGACACTACCACCAGGTAAATTGATTACAACGAAGACATTTATAAACATCTGCAAACAATTTGGCGCAGATTTTTTTCGTTTCGGCAGTACACATTGCCTAATACTAAACGTATTTTCTCGACAGTTAAGTTCGATAAGTTTGAGAACTTAAAGTTTACATTATCCAAATAATCATTGAAAGGTTACATAAAAACTTTCAGACAATTTATTTATTTAGTGTTAGTTGTCGGTACCTAAGACTTATAGTCGCTAAATCAAATAGTTAATGTTATTTATTTTGAAGAGATAGATAAAACAATTTTATTTTCTAGGAGTTACGATGCCACCAGGTGTTCCATTACCACCAGGCGTTCCACTGCCTTCGGGTGCTACGCTACCACCAGGAGTTACATTGCCGCCAGGAGTGCTTTATTTCAACGAAGACATCATAAACATCAAGATTGTATTTTTGTTTTGCAGTACATCCTAATACTAGACGATTTTCATGACAGTTTAGTTTGATAAATTTGAGAACTAAAAATTTACATATCCAAAAACATTTGAAAAGCACAGCAAACTCAGACAATTTATTTCTCGATAATTGACTGAGACTATATGCTAAATCAAATAAAAAAGCTATATTTTTTTAAAAAAAAAGAACAAAGATTTTTTATTTTTTGTGTTACGATCCACCAGGTTCCATTCCACGAGCTCCACTTTCTACGCCTACCGCCAGAGCACACTCCGCCCCAACACACCACGAGAGCTCAGCTCCACCAACACCATGTTTCACGCTTTAGTAAGTCAGCTACCGCCAGAGTACATTCCCCAATACACTACCACTACAAATTAGCCAAAAATAACCACCAGAGACATTCCACAGTAATCCTACTCACAAACATACAAACTTTTCTCAACAATTTAGACACATTAGCAATATTACTTTACAGTGTTTAATCTAACATAATTCCCATAGACAGTTTAATTTTTAAATTTAGAAACTATTACACTACGATTTGATGCCAAGCCACTTCTATCAGTAAAATGAATACAATGAGACATATATAAACATTTCCGAATAGACCACTTTACACTTCACCAAAAGCATGCACCCTTACATATCCCTTATGCAAATCAATTCATATGAGAACTAAAATTTTACGTAATTAAATACTCATTGAAAAATTATATTAAAACTGTTTGACAAACTTTAAATTTTTGTTTTTTTTTAATTTTTCAAAGTAATGTCTTTTGAAGCTAAGTATTTTTTTAGTCAAAGAATACAACAATTCTATATTATAGTTTAATATGCCACCAGCACCTTTAACCAGCTCCAATCCTGGCACAACCGCAGGAGAGAGGCGCCAGGAGAAGCCAGGAGGAGAGACCAGAGGAAAGCACCACGGAGCGAGAGACCAGGAGAAAAGAAAAAAGCAAGAGCGCAGGCAGAAGAGCAAAAAAAACAAGAGCAAAAAGAAAAAGAGAAAACAAAAACAGCGACAGGAGGCGACCGAAGAAGGCAACAAAGAAACAAAAAAGCACCACCACGCCACGGCGCCACGCCCCGGGCGCCAGCGGGTACCGCAGGAGTTAATTGAGGAGCGACACTACCACCAGGGAGTGTACGCTACCACCAGGTGCTCCATATTAGTGTCCTCCGGGGCCACCAGGTGGCTGCCTTGCCGCCCCGCACGCACGCAAAACCCAAAAACCTGGAGTGACACTACCACCAGGAGTTACTATTACCACCAGGAAGTGATGCAGAGTTGCATAGGTAAATGTCTTGGTTGCAGTAAAATACAAATTACCTGGGGTGGCAAGTGCCTCGCTAGATAATGTAGTGCATTATTACTAACTTCTGGCGGTAGGTATACTCTCGGTCTAGGCGGCAATGTAACTCCTGGAAAAAGGAAAAAGACAACGGAGTAGCAAGACCAGGAAGGATAAATGGAACACTGGTGCCGCCAAGGCAAAAAGCAAAAAAAAAAATAAAAAAAAAAAAATAAATAAAAAAAAAAAAAAAAAAACAAAAAGAACACAAAACAAAACAAAAACAGAGAACAAAGAAAAAACAAAGCAAAGCACCGAAACCGCAGACCAGCAAGCAGACGCGCAAACCCGCAGCAGCACCCAGCAGAAACGGGAAAAAAGGAGAATTAGGTGGTAGGGAAACTCCTGGCTGCATATGTAAACTCCGGGAGGTGACCACGAGGTAGACACAAACGTTAGCGCTGACTTACACCTGGTGGCATCGTATACTAGCCTAGAAAATAACATTCTTTTATCTTTCAAAAAAAAACAAAAAAAACATTATCTTTATTTGATTTAGCGATAAATTTTTAAGGAACAACAACTAACACCAAAGAAATAAATTTCTGTCTTAAAGTTTAGTTATGTAACTTTCAATGATTATTTGGATAACGAAAACTTAAAGTCCCAAAATTATACAAACTAAACTTTCGTTTGGTAATTTTAATACGTTTAGTATTAGGCAACGGGGAGAGCCCAAAACAAAAAAACGTGTGCTAGTTTGTTTTTGTTTATAAATGTCTTCGTTGTTCATTTAGAAGAAACAACATCCACAGGCGACGAGCCACAGGGGCAACCAGGCGCAGGCCCGGCCACACACCGCCACGCACAGCAGGAGACAGCCGCAGGAGACGCACCACCGGAGCGACAACCACCAGGAAGGAACAAAAGAATAAAATTAATCAATTTACCTGGTGGTAATGTCGCTATTGGCTCAGCGGCACCGCGCAACGCGCGCAGCACAGAAGCGCAAAAAAACCATGGTAGCTAACTCCTGTGGTAGTGTCACTCCTGGCTGGCATAGTACACTCCTGGCGGCAATGTAACTCCTGGCGGTAGCGTAGCACCCGGAGGCAGTGGAACGCCTGGTGGTAATGGCACACCTGGTGGCATCGTAACACCTAGAAAATAAAATTGTTTTATTCTTCCAAAAAAAAAAACATTTTACCTATTTTATAGAGAAAAAAAAATTTAGGGACACAAAAAACAAAAAAAAAAAATAAATTGTCTGAAAGTTTTTATGTAACTTTTCAATGATTATTTGGATAATGTAAACTTTAAGTTCTCAAATTTATCGAACTAAACTGTTGATGAAAATACGTTTAGTATTAGGCAATGTGTACTGCCGAAACGAAAAAAATCTGCGCCAAATTGTTTGCAGATGTTTATAAATGTCTTCGTTGTAATCAATTTACCTGGTGGTAGTGTCACTCCTGGTGGCAATGTAACTCCTGGCGGCAATGTAACTCCTGGCGGTAGTGTAGCACCCGGAGGCATTGGAACGCCTGGTGGCAAAGGCACACCTGGTGGCATCGTAACGCCTAGAATATAGAATTGTTTTATTCTTCTAAATTAAACAACAATATCTAGCTTCAAAACGACAATACTTTGAAAAATTGAAAACTAAAACCAAAGATTTAGACTATCAAACAGTTTCAATATAATTTTTCAATGAGTATTTAATTATGTAAAGGTTAAGTTCTCATCAAATTAAACTGCCCATGAGGAATATGTTCAGGGTTGCGCAGTGTTTGGTGCCAAAGTGTATTAAAGTGCGCTAACTTGTCCGGAGATGTTTATATATGTCTCCATTGTATTCATTTTACCTGATAGCAAGTCACTCCTGGTAGCAGCATTACTCCTGGTGGTAGTGTAGTAGTTTCTCAAATTTACCAAATTAAACTGTCTATGGGAATTATGTTTACGATTAGACACTGTGAGCGGCTGAAGTGTACTAATGTGCACTAAATTGTCTGCAGAAGTTTATATGTCTTCGCTGCAATCAATTTACCTGGTGGCAATGTCACTCCTGGTGGTAGCGTAACTCCTGGTGGTAGTGTCACTCCTGGCGGCAATGTAACTCCTGGCGGTAGCGTAGCACCCGGAGGCATTGGAACGCCTGGTGGCAATGGAACACCTGGTGGCAGCGTAACTCCTGGTGGTAGTGTCACTCTGGCGTGTCACTCCTGGCGGCAATGTAACTCCTGGCGGTAGCGTAGCACCCGGAGGCAGTGGAACGCCTGGTGGTAATGGAACACCTGGTGGCATCGTAACACCTAGAAAATAAAATTGTTTTATTCTTTCAAAATAAATAACATTATCTCATTGATTTAGCGACTATAAGTCTTAGGTACCGACAACTAACACCAAAGAAATAAATTGTCTGAAAGTTTTTATGTAACTTTTCAATGATTATTTGGATAATGTAAACTTTAAGTTCTCAAATTTATCGAACTAAACTGTCGATGAAAATACGTTTAGTATTAGGCAATGTGTACTGCCGAAACGAAAAAAATGTGCGCCAAATTGTTTGCAGATGTTTATAAATGTCTTCGTTGTAATCAATTTACCTGGTGGTAGTGTCACTCCTGGCGGCAATGTAACTCCTGGCGGCAGTGTAGCACCCGGAGGCATTGGAACGCCTGGTGGCAAAGGCACACCTGGCGGCATCGTAACGCCTAGAATATAGAATTGTTTTATTCTTCTAAATTAAACAACAATATCTAGCTTCAAAATGACAATACTTTGAAAAATTGAAAACTAAAACCAAAGATTTAGACTATCAAACAGTTTCAATATAATTTTTCAATGAGTATTTAATTATGTAAAGGTTAAGTTCTCATCAAATTAAACTGCCCATGAGGAATATGTTCAGGGTTGCGCAGTGTTTGGTGCCAAAGTGTATTAAAGTGCGCTAACTTGTCCGGAGAGGTTTATATATGTCTCCATTGTATTCATTTTACCTGATAGCAAGTCACTCCTGGTAGCAGCATTACTCCTGGTGGTAGTGTAGTGGTTTCTCAAATTTACCAAATTAAACTGTCTATGGAAATTATGTTTACGATTAGACACTGTGAGCGGCTGAAGTGTGCTAATGTGCACTAAATTGTCTGCAGAAGTTTATATGTCTTCGCTGCAATCAATTTACCTGGTGGCAATGTCACTCCTGGTGGTAGCGTAACTCCTGGTGGTAGTGTCACTCCTGGCGGCAATGTAACTCCTGGCGGTAGCGTAGCACCCGGAGGCATTGGAACGCCTGGTGGCAATGGAACACCTGGTGGCAGCGTAACTCCTGGTGGTAGTGTCACTCCTGGCGGCAATGTAACTCCTGGCGGTAGCGTAGCACCCGGAGGCATTGGAACGCCTGGTGGTAATGGAACACCAGGTGGCATCGTAACACCTGGAAAATAAAATTGTTTTATTCTGTCAAAATAAATAACATTATCTAGTTGATTTAGCGACTATAAGTCTTAGGTACCGACAACGAACACCAAAGAAATAAATTGTCTGAAAGTTTTAATGTAACTTTTCAATGATTATTTGGATAATGTAAACTTTAAGTTGTCAAATTTATCGAAGTAATCTTTCGATGAGAAATATGTTTAGCACTTGGCAGTGTGCACTGATGTAAAGAAAAAATGTGCGCCAAATCGTTTGCAGATGTTTATAAATGTCTTTGTTCCAATCAATTTACCTGGTGGTAGTGTCACTCCTGGTGGTAGTGTCACTCCTGGCGGCAAAGTAACTCCTGGCGGTAGCGTAGCGCCCGGAGGCAATGGAACGCCCGGTGGCAATGAAACACCTGGTGGCAATGGAACACCAGGTGGCATCGTAACGCCTGGAATATAGAATTGTTTTATTCTTCTAAATTAAACAACAATATCTAGGTGTAAAACGACAATACTTTGGAAAAACTGAATACTAAAACCAAAGATTCACACTATCAAAAAATTTCAATATAAAGTTTCAATGAGTATATAATTATGTAAAGGTTAAGTTCTCAAAATTATCAAATTAAACTGCCCATGAGGAATATGTTCAGGGTTACACAGTGTTTTCTGCCAAAGTGTATTAAAGTGCACTAACTTTTCCGAAGATGTCTATATATGTCTCCGTTGTTTTCAATTTCCCTGATGGCAATGTCACTCCTGGTAATAGCGTTACTCCTGGTGATAGAAGTTTCTCAAATTTACCAAGTTAAACTGCCTATTGGAACTATGTTTATGATTAGACACTGTTAGCTGCTGAAGTGTAGTAAAGTGCACTGAATTGTCTGCAGAAGTTTATGACTTCAATTAAAGTTTCCCCTAAGGGCATCAACTCCAGTTTTAACCCTCTGTTGATTTCTAGTACTCAAAAATGGTATTGCTATTCGTAGGGGACAAGCTGAAATTTAAATTTTTCTGCAGTAAAGAAATGGGTATAAGCATACATGTTGGCACAGATCGCTATAAAAAGCCCAAAAAAAACTAAATTTTCTCGAGTAGTATCAAGCGATATTCCCCTTTAAGGTAACAATTAAAGTTTTCCCTTAGCTGAAGCGCGGAAAAGTTTTCTGGTTTTACAAGTGGGTATTAAATTTTTCTCGGAGTAACGAAAATTTTCTAGGATGTCTGAGCAACCCCTTCCCCTCTCTGCTGCAGGCCCGTGATAGTTAAACAGTTTACTCAAGATACCAAAGATTGATTGTTTGGGACCGTGATGCAAATCAGTTGTAGCTCGGTTTATTGTCTTCCGATACATAAGCGCGCGCTGCTAATCTTGTTTCAAGCGTGTCGTGTGCTTGGGCATCGCTCTCGTGCTGTGCAGGTGACTCAAGAACTCATGCAGCGCACTCGCGCAAAACTTGTTATATCGCAGTCTTTTACACTTGTACGTACACTTGTTCTGTATTCACTTGCCCAGCAAGATAGCGATACACTCGTGCCGAACACATGAGCATCGCAGTAGCCTGCGTTCATATCTCGGAAGAACACAAAACCGTGCTGCAACTGTTGCATATCTGTATATTCATATATGCATACCTGGAGCGATAGTTACTCCTTCAGTGACAAGAACTTGTGGCCGAGCAGTAGGCTGCGTCAAAGGCAAAACTGTTTCTAAAATGAAAAAATCAAGGTGCAATGAAGTGTAATCTGTTTTTGAAATATCGCGTCAACTCGAAGTTTATTTCAATGGGTCCTTTAATACATTGCATTTACGTTTTATTTTGTACTTTTCACAGTTCTTACATTGAGCACACACTTATCCACTTTAAACTGAATGGACTTCATGCCGCTCAAAACATAATAATTAAGCAGACAATGCTATGGATGAATAATTTCATGAATAACGGACATTATCTACAATTGCTATTTTCGCGCTTGTAGAATCTGTCTCATTTTGCTATTTCTGGTGTCTCCCTTATAAATATGAAGCGGCACTTAATCAGCGACCTAGCCAGAAAGGGCGAGGGGGTCATGGACTCCCAATGGTTTTAGAAAAATTTCATTTTTGAATAAATTGAAATTAATCTATGATCTTCTGCGTGTAGAAAATTTATTTTCCCACGCGTTGTTGTATGTAGAAAACGCATAGAATTCCGGTTAAGGTTCCGGCAGAAACTGATCATAAATCTTTTACAAGATATGGAGGTCTTGTGCAAACTATGGAGTACCAGACTACATTGGCTTTCGAAACAGGTTGTTTGCGTTTCCGGCTGTACACTTAGCATAATCATGAAATAGCTGTTGTGACAAATGCCTTACTTTGAACTATTCCAGGCGGCAACGTGGGCAAGGTCATACCTGGAGGTAGTGTAACTCCTGGTGGCAAAGTAGCTCCTGGTGGAAATACAGGGACTGGTGGTAATGTCATACCAGGAGGTAACGTGACTCCTGGTGGTAATGTGGGAATCGGTGGAAGTGTTACGCCTGGCGGAAGCGAAACTCCTGGTGGAAGCACGAATCCTGGCGGTATTTCACCAACAGGTGGCAGCGTTAGACCGGGTGGTAAAGTAACTCCTGGCGGAAGCACTAGCCATGTAGTTGTAGTAGTTCCTGAAATAGAAACATGTTATGTCAACCAATTAGCAACTACATACAAACTGAATGTGCGCAATACGCAGAGACTAACCTTTCTTAGGTGAATAAAAAGTTCAAAATTTTCATAAAATGTGAGAGCACATTCGTATATTAGCGTCGAGCTGTTACAGCCAAGCGGTAAATATGAATTAGAAAATATTCACGCGAGAAAGAGTTAATTCGAAAGTTTGTTTTAGCTATGGTTGCTAACTACAGTAAAAATATTTTGTTTTTCCAAATTTAAACTCTGTTGTCTATTATTTTCAAGCAGTTATGCTCGGGTATTGATTATACAAATCAGCTTAAATCTCAGTGATCCTAAGTGTAGATATTGCTATAAAAAATATATCTGCCTATTAAACTAACAATTAATATAACATCCCAAAAATATTAAATTGTTGGTCAAGCATTTAGATGTACATAGCGATAAGTTTGTTGTATCAGAACTTATAACTGCTATTTAGCAAGTGTATGCAACTGGGTGCATTTTGGATACAAATGAATGTACCCAGCGCGCATTTTGCGTGTTTGGCCTGCCCCTTTTATTATAGGTGGAGGTTGACAAAATAATAGGTCGTATTAGTTTTGACAACTGGTTTATACACGAGTGCAAATTTTTGTACACAGTGTCTGTTAGAACAAATATATTAAAATAGTTCCTTCATACGGTGTCCTTGTCCTGTCACCTGTAATAGTGTCAGCGCATATGCATTGCGCACTCACTCTGGTTTTACAATGACAATTCAATATGCAGGCAGTCCGTGTAGTCATTAGGATCTGCGCAAAACGTAGGCCTAACATAATATCCATATGACAGAGTTTATTAAAATTGCATTGGTTTCTACCGAGACCTGGACAAGCTTCATAGTGCTAGCGTTATTACGTGATGATTAAAAATTTCGGAAACTAAAATATTTGAGTATAATATGTGACGCTTAAGGTAGAGTACTGTACTCGTGTGCCGTTTTTTACATATGTTGTACCTGGATGAATACAAGTTCCTGATACGACCACTGTTTGCAGCGTAACCGATTTATCACTGCTCAGTGGTTTCAACTTAATGCGACGAACATTTGACAATTTTGGTTCAATTCGATTGATACCTTCATCGCCAACTGGTTCGGTTGTTTCTCGGCTGGTTAACACCTGAAAATATTAAGTAAATAGTCAGCTATATGTAATGTTTATTGTATGTTTCGATTAGATCAACGGCTCACATTCCCACTTGAGAAATATATTATTAATTGTCAGTTAGCGAGAAGTTATGAAACAAGTGACTTGCCGAAAGTATAACCTCAAAAATTTAGCATTAAACCATAAATTAGCGCATATTACATGCAATAAGTGTTGTAAAGCTAGCCACTTTCTAGTTCCAAAATACAAGATGTGTTTACCAGCTGGTGATAGATGCTACACACGTTTAAAAATATGGGCAATGATTGATGAGTATTAACATGCGATGAGTGCCGCGAATACTTGAACAACGACAGGGACTGAATTCTCAAATATGTATAATACCAATCGCCATGGCCCATAATCTCAAATGCATGTAGCACCTATTGCCAGTTAGCAATAGGTCTTCAAACTGACGAACTGCTGCAATTGCAGATCTCAAAATTTGCACATTAGTTGACTAAATCGAATGTAATAAATGTGCTGAATTTCAAACCTCACTATTTCCTGGTTCGAAGGTTACAAAACCTATCTTTAACTGGTAATAGGTGCTACACACATTTGAGAATACGCGCTCAGATTGTAATATGTTTTAAACAAGCATATCGAAGCAACTACAAATGTCAAACTGGGTACACAAGCAGCGCCAACCATGTGCGAAAAGTGTGCCCAGTGTTAAGCCATCAATTGGTTGGTTCCAAACTTACAGGACCTACCGTCAACTTGTGATAGTTGATGCATATATTTGAGAACATAGGCAGAGGTCACATGCTTCACACTGCAATTACATATACTTTGCCGCTCTCACCTTTTCTTTTCCTTCGTCGTTTGTGACGGTTTCAAACGTAACGTACGGCTCTGGATCTGGGCTTGCGAAAATTTGATACGTTTTATCAATTGGCGTATTTCTGACCAATTCAACAGTACCAAGTGTTATTTGTGCAGCGAATGAAATTGTTACGTCAGTGCCCTCGGTGCGCACTTCGAATAATTCTGACTGCGAAACTGATTCAATCGGAACTGTGTAGGTGCATTCGCCTAAAATTTCAAGTACCGTTTAGCAGATTAAACGCTAAAAAGCGTTTCAATAACACTTTAAGTATAAAAAATTCAATTTTTGAAAACATTTAAAAATCGCTTTTTTGACGAAGCTGGCTTGATTGCTGCTCACAATTGCTCGAATTTAAAACTGTAATTTAATTCAGAATGGTTGATTACACATTTCACATTTCGTTGAAAGCAAACCAACTGATGGATTCTTTGATTGCTGATAGACCTACACGCCGATTACATGGTGCATCAAGAGTTGCACTGACGACATAGCAAACATAGCAAAAGCGAGCGACAAATCGGACATGGTTTTAGTATTAATTTTCTTTGCAATAGTCGCTAAACTTTTTTGGATCATGGATCAGGGTTCTAGATTCTCAAGCTTTCCTCTGTCTACTCGTCTGATGAAGGATAGATTACTGCTTTTGCTACAGAAGAAACTTATTGATCACATGTAAAGATGCTAAAACGAGATTTGTCAAAACAACGAGCGATTAAAAATATTTGATTATGAGGATGAAAATATTAAGTCCGACTTGTCTCAAAATTTTGCAAATAATACTGTTTGCACTGTATGTTGCAGTCTGTCAATATAGCAAAAAGGCTGGTAAACGAGTACTTTCCAAAATATTAATTTCAGTGACCATGCAGATTTGAAGTTTACTACATCGAAGTTTACAATCTGCAATAAGTCACGTCAAACAGATTTCAAAAATGTTAATTTGTTTAAAATGATAAGTTCAAAAAGGTAAAGTTGACTCAAACAACCATTTTTTTCTAACATTTACCTGGTTCTGACGTAGTTCCTTTTGGAGTTGTTGTTCCTAAAACGACAGAAAATGTAATTGGTCACTGAATTGAAAATCTCCCACTTCCTTTCAACAGCTGTAAGGCCAATAAGTAAATTGATACAATTACTACACAGCGCTTTTAGTATTATTTATGACAGAACAAAAGATTACAATTAATCGTTGATATCTTGGACCCATGTATAGAAAAGGGCAATTAGGCTTAGGCTTAGGCTTAGGAATAGGCTCATACTTACGCTTAGTCGTAGACTTAGGCTTAGGAATATGCTTATAATACTGTTCCGGCCCTGTTCTATACAGTGGCCATATCTTGGTGGCTTTACATTAACCCTAACAGGTCTAGGCACAGAGATTACAGCACGAGCTTTTACACTTGAACGCCCATGTTACTTTTAGTGGTGTCCCGTATTCCACAGGACCTGGAATAGAGTAAAATTAGACGAACTTAGGACTAACCTAGTTTCTTATTAGCGTTAGGCTTAGTTTAGACTTTATCTTTAATTTGAAGGTTAGGCTGAAGCTGAAGCTTTAGACTTTGGAATATGCTTAGTATACTGTTACGCGACCGTGATAGGATTATTCACCGACTTTGAACATAGAAAGAATTCGCTGACATTATTCTCATGTTTAAATATTTACACAGACATTTTTTAAAAGTGCAAAATTAAACTGTCATAATTAAAATTTTACCTGCGCATCCGAAGATTTCAGCGTTCAGCTTAACAGGCTTGTCCTCTGTTGCTTTTGTGACCACAATTCGAATGTTTTTATCAGTTATCGGTGAATCAAAAACAATTGGACTTCCATCCAACAAGTCGCTAGGAAGTGTCTAAAAAATTAATCATAAAAGGTTTTAGCAGTAAAAGTATACAAGATAAATGCTTTAGTTTTTTTTTGTAAATCCATATTATCCTGGATAAAAATTACGATTTTTTTAAACACGTTGAGATTGTTTATTTCCCAAATATTTTTTATGCGATTTTGAGACTCTCTTGCAGTTTGACTGTTGGTCTTGATCTATTATGAAAC
>JASANG010000947.1:0-17281 GCA_030248215.1 Enoplolaimus lenunculus
TATATTAGATTAGCTGGAGTGTACGTGGGTCAAATCGTTCGTTTGTGCGCTGTAAGTTTGGAATGTTTAATTAAACTGATTAAAAAGTATGTGTGTCCGAGTGTCGCTTAATACATGTAGTTCTACTTCGACTGTACTATTTATAGGAACAATAAATTTTCCAGTGAAACTTGATTTTAAAAAGTTTTTGTGTTCCAATGCGCTTTTAGAGTTAATTATGCAATGAATTTGAACAATGTGAGAAATACTAGAAAATATAATTTGCAAAAAAATTAATGTTCTCGTCAATTGCTAGCATTGATTATCTTAATACATAAAAGTAGACTAAACTTTAACATTATGGGAATAGTATCTGTAAAATTGCAAAAAAATCGTATTGCTTTTGTTTTCAGATTGTACAAGAATATGAACGTGCCGTAATTTTTCGTCTTGGTCGTATTGCAAAAGGCGGAGCTCGAGGACCGGGTAAGACGAATAAGTAGTATACAGAGAATATTTGGCACCTTTTCGCGAGTAAAAAAGTAGATATCCAATCAGAATCGACCAGGTTGGTTACTGTAGTTGAGTAGCCAATCAGATTTGAGCAAGTAGCAGGTACAGAAACCTTTGACCAATCAGGTTTAAAGAAAATTTCAAGTTTGATTTGTGTTCAGAAATTTGATTGGCCACTTGGCTACAATAACAACGCCAGCCTTTAATTTGAATGGACACCCACTTCTGTGCTCATTGGCTCTGATTGGCAAATGAGTGCATTAATCAATTTCAAATTTTTGGTGAGAAATTATATACCATCTTTCGCCTGGTGCCGGCGCTACAGTAATATGTGACCAATAAGATTCCAGTAAAGTTGTTAAAGTTGTGTTTTCAGTTTTGATTGGCTAATTAGGTATATAGTTGCGCACCCACTTTTTACATTTTCTAGCTCATACACTGCACTCATTTTCTGCGCATTTTTTGAATCTTAAATTTTAATATCTCGCACCCAGTTGTCTGCTCATTCCATATTTTAGTAAAAAACTTTAGGTCGCTTTCAGATGGGATTTGCCTAAACAGGTACATAGGTCAGTGCGCACCCACTTTTCTGCTCATCCAATGTACTTGCACTTATGAACTGTGTGATTCATGAACATTTTTTGCGCATACACTGTTTTTCCGTTAATGGATACTCCATGGCTCATGCACTGCACCCACTTTTCTGCTCTGTAGTTTTTGAACCTTAAGCAACAGCAATCCATTACCTGCACCCACTTTTAGGCTCATCCAATGTATTTGCTTTTCCAAACACTGTGATTCATGAAACATTTGATCATGAACTTGTATTTTCTGTTCATGTATACTCTACGATTCATAGATACTTATTTCTAGTGAAATGCACCAACTTTTCTGCTCTTTTCTAGTTTTTTAAATATAAAGCTGCAGTATCCCATAACTATTTACTTTTATGCTCATTGACAATTTTCAGATTATACACTACGCCCACTTTTCAACTCATTCAATGTATTTACTTTTCTGGAACACTGAGCTTCATGAGCATTTTCCCATGAGCTGCGCCCACTTTTCTACTCATGGAGTCTGCACTTGTCATGATATATGTCCAACATTGGTGAAAGCTTACCCAAATTTATGCAGAACATTATTTTACTTTGCCGTCATCGAAATATTAAAATATGTAAAGAAACCTGTTCAATTCTATGGCTGAAAATATTCACGGCTTTGACAAACACCGAGCAGCTGCCCTGTGCATTTTACCGGTCTTTTTTATTCGAACAGCAGCAAACTAAATGATAGCGTAACACTAATACGGAATTGTTCAGGAACGGAAATAAATTTTTTTCAGAGATTTGCGTTAGCATTATTTTTCGGTTTCGTTCAGTTTGCGGCAGGTCTAGAAAGAAACAGACTTTTACTCACTCTTATATGTTCCTTTATGCTTGAGCTAAAATACGTGCGAGTTAGAGTCTGCTAGCGACCTTTAGAAATATTCATCTAATAAATAATCAATCGTTTGTTGAGATTGCTATTTAGCGCTACGATGGTGTTGTTTCTAGAAAGATATCCGTTATAAACGAGTGGTATTCTAAACAAAGTTTTGAAAACGTTATACATTGTTTCAGTAATGACTGTGCAGAAGACTTGCCAACTGCTGTTATACTTTGAAAAATATTTTTACAAGTAAAGCCACTGTACGTTTACCTTCGATAAGATTTAGAAGTTCATCTTTTTCGGCGGATTTTCCATCAATAATTTCGTCGAGTTCATGGCATTGTACAAGATGCTCTTTTATTTGCTTTTGCACCAATTTGATATAGCCAGTCAAAAACTGTTTTTCTAGTTTTTCCACAACCTTAGTTTTCCTTTATAGTAAGTAAATATTTCTGTTTGTGTTTATTTTACATACACAACAGTTTTAATTCTTTTGTCTTCACACGCCAGAAATTTCAATTATTTTTTATGCTGTAACGTTTTCCTTTTCACAACAGTACTGTAATATCAACAACAAACCGACATAACCAAACCAGATACCATGTATATATAACTGATTTGTATTTATTTCCCATTGTTTAAAGACTATATATAATATCTGTTTACATTTTACATTGCTTAAATATATGCACATACGGCAAAATAGCACACATTTAATAACTTAAATATCAATGCCAATTGGACTGAAACCAACAAAGCTTTTTTGTGACATTTCGCTTGAGAGATTTCAGTTGTCTGATTAAACTAATGCCCAAGTTGGCCGATTCCGATCTGTGACCCTTGGTTTGTTAAAGTGAGCAGGGACACGATCTGTTTTATGCTAACTACGACCTCAGTTTGCTTAATATGAACTGGGATTACAGTTTGCTTAAATGCGAACTGGGACCCCAGTTTGCTTAATGCGAACTGGGACCCTAGTTTGCTTAATGCGAGCTGGGATCCCAGTTTGCTTAATGCGAACTGAGATCCCAGTTTGCTTAATGCGATCTGAGACCCCAGTTTGCTTAATGCGAACTGGGATCCTAGTTTGCTTCATGCGACCTGGGACCCCAGTTTGTTTAATGCGAACTAGGACCCCAGTTTGCCTAATCCCAAGTGGGATCCCAGTTTGCCTAAGGCGAACTGGGTCCCAGTTTGCTTGAAGCGAACTGGGATCCCAGTTTGCTTAATGCTAACTGGCTCCCATTATGCTTAATGCGAACTGGGACCCCAGTTTGCTTAATGTGAACTGGGATCCTAGTTTGCTTAATGCCAGCTGGGATCCCAGTTGGCTTAGATGCGAACTGGAATAACAGTTTGTTTAATGCGAACTGGGTGATTTTTGTGCCAGAATCCCCATTTTTCCTCTACTGACAGGTTTGTGTGGCAACATGTAATTTTTACTAATGTAAGCAAGCCCCCAATAAGCTGGTACACTCAGTCAGTATCGAAAAATGAAGATCAAATTTTCACCTCATTTTTGCACAACCACACCGCCGCGGCTTCTGGGAAGGGTAAAAGCTACTTTTACGCCGGCTTTGAAGAAATCATTGAGGAGACGGTACAAAGAGGTGTGACGAAATCTTCTACCACGAATTAAAACAATCCGTGGGAGTTAGAAGAAAAGATGGCCGACCATGGAGGATTGTCGGGGCCATAATGAATGATAACCATTTTGTTACGGCAGTCATTTGCCTCAATTGGCAAGAGGTTTGCAGACGGCAAAGCCGGCGTGACA
Source organism: Enoplolaimus lenunculus (assembly GCA_030248215.1). Lineage (NCBI taxonomy): Eukaryota > Metazoa > Nematoda > Enoplea > Enoplida > Thoracostomopsidae > Enoplolaimus > Enoplolaimus lenunculus. The sequence goes on from JASANG010000947.1 coordinate 3,701, forward strand.
ACTACACGCAGCAGTAAGCTGCAGTGTTCACCATTATCCTAACAGCCTTTTCTAGGGCTACCAATAGACACAACGATGTTAAGAAAAAATGGCCGACCGGGGCGGATTGTCGAGGCCATAATGAATGATAACCATTGTGTTACGGCAGTCATTTGCCTCAATTGGCAAGAGGTTTGCAGACGGCAAAGCCAGCGTGACAACTACATGCAGCAGTAAGCTGCAGTGTTCACCATTATCCCAACAGCCATTTCTAGGGCTACCAATAGAAACAACGATGTTAAATTGTAGTTAAAACCCTTGCAACAAAAAAGTATATTTATGTATACAGCGGGATTTGAATGATTTGAAAGGGTCAAAATGGCACAAACTTCGAAAAATTTTGAATTTTATTATATGAAGTTTATTTAAATTGGGGAGTTTAGTAGTGGTCATAAAACAGGTTTTTAGCGTCTGAAGGTCCAAAGAGCCAAAATAATCCAGAATTCGAAAAATTTTGAATTTTTCATGCCAAGTTTATTTGTACTGGGAAGTTTAGTAGTGGTCATAAAACAGGGATTTAGGGTCCAAATAAGGGTCTGAAGGGTTTGACAATTTTTATATGAAATTTATCTGGCTTGAGGTGTTTAGTAGAGGGTCTAGGTAAGAGTTTGAAAATACAGCAGTTTTTTGATATTTATTACACATTAATAGTGTTTGTGATAACTACGCAAATGCGTTCGGATAATACAACGTTGTACTTTTTGCACATATTTTCTATAATTTAAGCCTGGTTTCTGCCATCATCTAAACAACCCCAAGCCCCATGTAAGCCAACTGGCTTGGTTGGTCCAACGCGGATGCCACGCATGGTTTTTTTGTCTAAATCCAATTTCTGCCACTATTTTTTAAATATTATGCTGTTCAATTATTCGTAATGCGTCAGCTTCTAGTTTTTCACATCTATAAAAAGCAGTTGCTGCTTTGCTGTTTAAAAACATTTATTTTCTCCGTCCATAATATTAGCAACTTGATTTACCAATTGTCGCGAGAAACATTCATTGTGCAACGGTTCTCAAACTTCCCAAAATGTAAAATTATTTAAATTGGCTTGCGAAGATCCTTTTATACTTTTGTATTTGAATGATGACGTCAGTGTTGTGCGTAAATTCTGCATTCTGATTGGTTAATTAATATTTTCCAGAAGCTTCGATGCTTGCTTTAATCTGATTGGTTAATATTTTCTAGAACATTCGATCTTTGGTTTAATTTGATTGGTCGATATTAAACTGTATACTTCCGCGGTTAAAGCCAAGCACTACTTGTAATATTTTAGATACCAAGATTTATCATGTCGTTTGTGGCTCTAACTAGTATATAAACGAGTGAAAATTGTGAAGCTCTAATCATTTTCATTTTCATCATTTACAATCAGACGTGTTTTTAAACGAGCTCCGCTTAACTTTTACAACATAATACTAAAAGAAGATCAACGGTAATTGTGAAGATGGTATTTAGTTGTGTAACATGTGGTGCTGGATTTACGCGAAAGTACAACCTACAGAGATATAATTAAGTGGCACACTCCAACAACCACATTGTTTGTAACTTCTGCAAAAGACCTTTTCGACGCAAGGATGTGATGCAGCGACACCGGAAAAGCCACGCAAGTTTGGAACAACCCATATTGCGTCCACCAAATACATGGCAGTGTTGTTGCCACCTCGGGTATTTCAGCATTCTGACGCTGTTCAACAGCAAGCAGAGTCAACATGCCTTACAACAGATATTCATCAACCAATGCAAATGACGCATTACGCATACCCACAAGAACAATATGCTAGCGACTTTGAGCAGAAGATGCAGCAAAAGCGTAAAAGCGTCCGGCACAACCTACAAAGTTGTTTAAAACATGGAGCTGTAACAGTTAATGAAATTGGTACTATCAAGTTAAGGAAATGGTTCAAGGCACTCAAAGGACACCTACGCAGCTATTATTTAGTACCGAGTGAACCTTACGTTGACCTGCCATTGTTTTCCAGTGAGAGCCGTTAGTTACTGCTTGAACTACTCAACAGGTGCCGACTACGCGGTATAAATTTGTGGATGAGTACAAAACTTCAGATGGAAAAGCTACATGGTGACACAATGGCAGTTCATTTAAACATAAAAACACGTAAATTGCTGCCTGGCTCAAATCTTGACAAAGAATTGACTGAAATTTTTGCCGAGTTGCAAAAAATTAGAAGAATTTGAAAGGCGAGGTTCAGGATGGAGCAGTATGTACTGCGTGATGAAGTTCATGTAAGCACCTACCAACCGTTGCGTGGATCATCTTACGTACAGTTGCCAGAGTATATTCAAGACAAACGTGCTGTTTTGAACATTCACAATACGGATAATAAATGTTTCCTTTGGAGTGTATTGGCACATCTGCACCCCACTGATAGGACGGAAAACCCACATAGAATGACTCGTTATATACCCGTCAAAGATGAATTAAAGATGGATGGCACACAGTATCCTGTAAAGCTTGAAGACGTGCCAAAATTTGAAAAACAACACAATATTGCAATAAATATATATAAACTTCATGATAGTGATGTCAGTCCATTGTATATAAGCAAAAGTACTTATGAAATTATATACATTTATCGTTGTATAAAGGCCATTATTGCTTGATACGGAATTTAGATGCATTGTGGTATGATGAACGTTGTCATAAAACTAAAAAGTATTTTTCTTGTAAATGTTTGATACCATGCTATAGTGAGCAGAAACTTAATGAACATATGCACCGGTGTAGAAACGACAGTTGTTCAAAAACAGAAATGTCTTTATGGTTTAGTTGAATGTTACGGTTGCTGTTATGATATTGTTGAAGTCTGCAAGTTTACCGCGGTGAAAATGTTGTAAAAAAACTTTTTGTTGAAAATAATTTAACGTAGGGAACAATATCCACAACAGTATAACCTACAAAAGAAAATTGATTTAACTGAGGTGGATAAATTTAACTTTAAGCATTCAAATTACTGCTCTTTGTGCAAAAAAGAAATGAAAGCAGGTGGTAAGGCTAAAGATCATTGTCATATGTCTGGTCGGTATAGAGGTGCAGCTCATATAAAGTGTAATATTGGATATAGACTTTCAAGAGATGTAACTGTATTGTTTCATAACTTGAGGAGATATGATAAACATTTGATAATGCAGGAACTTGGGCAAGTATGTGTAGAAATGGGTTTAAATATAGAATGTACAGCAATAGGAATGGAAGGTTATATGTGCTTTTCCATAAAACGAAAAGCACAAAGGCCTACAAAAATAGCAGTTATTTAATATTAGATGATGTTCAAGATGATGGTGGTGAGGTTGGATGGAAAATAAAGTTCATAGACAGCATGCAATGTTTGCCAAGTTCATTAGAAACATTAGTAGATAATCTAAAAACAAGGGTATATAATGTTTTAATACTATGAACAAACATGAAAATAATGCTGAGTTGTGGATTAGAAAAGGGGTTTACCCTTATGAGAACATGAACAATTGGGAAAGTTTTGAAGAAACTACATTGCCTGCTATTGAGCAGTTTTATTCCGCGTTGAATGATTGTTCAGCAAGTAGAGAGGATTCTTTACATGCTCAGAATGTACGGACAAAAATGAAAATTAATGACTTGGGAGAGTATCATGACTTGTACTTGTGTCAGATGTGTTGGCACTTGACCCTGTACATTATGTAACATTACCAAGCTTTGCTTGGTATGCTTGTTTAAAATATACAAATGTTGTACTGCAGTTGTTAACTGATCCTGATATGTATGCATTTTTCGAAGAAGGTAATAGAGGTGGTGTGTCTGTAATTTCCCACAGACATGCTAAACCAAATAATAAGTTTTTATCAAATTATGATCCAAATTTACATTTTTTATATATAATGTACCTTGAAGCAAATAACCTATATGGTTGGTCAATGATACAAAAGTTAACTTTTGCTGAGTTTAAGTGGATGAGGCGTCAACAAATTGATGCAATAAATTGGAATACCGTTGACGCGAACGGTATAACTGGTTACGTACTTGAAGTTGACATGGACTACCTACGGAGTTACACGATAGTCATAATGACTACTGTTAGCTCCAGAACAAATTCAGGTCGATTGTAGTATGCTATCAAACTATTGTGCAGATTTGAGGCAAACTTTGAACGTCACAAATGGTTCGGTTAAAAAAACTAGTACCGAACTTAATGAATAAGCAAAAACATATTGTTCACATTAGAAATTTGCCGCTATATTTAAGATTAAAGTTGAACCTGACTAAGGTTCGTTGAGTGGTTTCATTCAGTCAATATGAGTGGACGGAACCATACATTAAATTTAATACTAAAATGTGTACAAACGCAAAGAGTGATTTTTAAAAAGACTTGTATAAATTACTTAATAATGCTGTATTTGGTAAAACTATGGAAAACGTACGTGCTTATATTGATGTAAAGCTTGTTACTTGTGAAAATAAATATAAAAACTGGTAGCTATTCCAAGATATAATATGTCATCAATTTTTAATGAAAACTTAGTAGCTGTGAAAATGGATAGACGAACAGTACAACAGTACAACTGTGCAAACCAATATACGTAGGTTTCACATTATTAGATCTGTCAAAAACTTTAATTCACGAAGTTCATAATGATTACATGAAACATAAGTATGGAAATAATTGTAAATTATTGTTTACTGATACTGATTCCTTATGTTATGCAGTCAATACTTATGATATTTATGATGATATGAGTGTAGCTCAACAACTTTTATGATACGAGTGATTACCCTCAAGATCATCATTTGTTTTCAACTTAGAATAAAACAATTTTTGGTAAAATGAAAGATGAGACGGTGGGTATTCCTATTGAAGAGTTTGTTGGGTTGCGATCAAAGTTTATGGTATAAAGTTTGGTGGTATTTAAAAGAAACGTGCTAAAGAAATTAAAACCTATAGTTAAAAAAGTTTTGAAACACCAAACGTATATAAGCACAATTTTTAACGAAACCAAAATCAAAAATACAATGAATATGATTTGGACACAGAAACATTTGATAAACACTGTTAAGATGAAGAATACTTCACTCAGTGCATTTGATGACAAAGGCTGCATTTTAAATGATGGCGTGACTTCATGTGCATATGGACATTGTCACATTGTGTTTATGAATTTTTTGGATGAAATGCATTGTGATTAATTTGTGTATGCTTTTAAATAATAAATGAAAAAGCATGTTACCCCGCCACAGTTGCTTTTTTTGATCGGGTAACAGTGAAGGTCTGAAGCCGTTGTAAAAATGTGGAGACGGCATATTTAAAAGAGTTCTTATTACATGTTTAAAATAACAAGTCTGAAGCCGTTGTAAAAATGTGGAGACGGCATATTTAAAAGAGTTCTTATTACATGTTTAAAATAACAATGAATCTAAACTAAAACAAATTTTTTACGACACTGCTAATATTTCAAGTTTTTCTACACTTATAAAATAATATAATGAAGCAAAATGTCTTGGAATTGATGTCAATCTGAAAAAAGTAAAATGTTTTTATAGTCACAGGAAGGTTATACAACACACCAACAGCGACGTGTTAATTTTAAGAGACGCCTCATTGTTGTGAAAGGTATATTAAGGGTTTATGGCAAGCAGATTTAGTAGATAGTGCAATCTGAGTGCACATAACGACGGTAATAAATATTTACTAATTACGCAAACCCTTACTACATGTTATTTCTCTTGAAAATAATACATTAGACCGTAAACTAAACAATGCTTTGTTCAAAACGAGAAGTTTTATAATTGCTGACATTAACTTCAAACTAGTAAGTTTCCCAAGCGGTGCAAAACTTATATTAAGAAATCTTTTTTCGTAAAAATGCTTAAAAGCAGTAACAATAACTATTAATTCATTTGAACATGGCTATCCCGCTGTGCTACACTATTTCGAAGCTTACAACCGCACTGGAACTACAAGGTACTATCAAAAGAGTAACTTGTAAAAGTAAAAAAAATTGCAAAACAACAAAGAAGCGACCCATGGGTCAAAAAACACAAAACTCTTAATAGAAACAAAACGTTAAAAAAGATGAAAAAGTAAAATAGCTAATTGCGGGCTGCTAAAATTAAAATGGTACGAATAGCCAAACCCTACCCAATTAACAATTCAGTCAACACAATTAATTGAAGTTGCTTGCGAAACAACATTGCCTACTAGCGATGTAGAAGACTCGCTTAGGTTTAAAATTAGTGAAAGTACATTTGATTCTGTTCATTCCTCAAATATGTATGCCTACATTAAATCACAACTATTAAAAAATGATGGAACCGCTATTACTATTGATGATAGGGCAATACCTTGTAACATGTTTGGGTATGGACTGTTTTCATCTGTGCAACTGAAGGTGAATGACATACCACTTGGATGTGTTATGTGTTAAATATTATGCAGCTGAATTAGCAGCAGCGTAACAAATATTTAGCAGATTGTTTGTACTCATTAGATACTCCATATACATTTGATGCATTAGGTGGATCGAATGTAGGTGCCGAAAACCGAGAAGCTTATGTAGAAGTTTCAGAAAGACTGGAATTATAATTTCCACTAATACTTGACGCATACTTTCCACCAAAATGTTTACTTTCGAAACCTAAACTAGAATTTGAATTTTAAAGAAGTCCCTCGTCGCTTGCTCTACTGCATGCCATAGATTAATCATACGTTATAAGAATAAATGAGTTTTAATTATACATGGCAAAATAAAGGTTGACAAAGCAGGCTATTGAATTGCAAGACAAAATACTACACAGGACTGATATGAGTGCATACGCACTGAGATACAGATGTCATGTATTGGCTGCGAATAAAGGACTGCAAAACATTGATTGGATTGCATTTGAAGGCAGGCTTCCACGCATTGCATACATATGGTCAGTATCACAAGAAGTATATTAAGGTGCTGCAAGCAAAAACGTGTTCAATTTTACCTTTCCTGACATCACAAACCTTACACTTTTCATGAATGATGACCGGTTATTATACAATGTTGGTTTACCGTGTAAACAGTTTAATAATTTACGCCTGTTATCTATGCTTTGAACTTTTAAAAAAATAACATTGAATTTAGAAGGGATATGTTTGATGGAGGATATAAAGTTTTTTGTATTGATTTGAGTAAAGGCCATAGCAGTGACTGTAATTATTGATCAAATCTAGACGACGGGCAAGTACGAATGGTGATAGAGTTTGCAAAAGAGTTAGAAAGTGCTATTATTATGTTTGCAATGGGAGAATACGCCGCAAACTTTAGTTTATCTGGTAGTATAGAAAAGAGATGGAAAAGTTCTTAAAATACTAAAGTTATATTACAACTGAATTATGGATAAAAGAATAATTATTTTCTTAACATTTTCATTAGCTGCTGTTACATTTTTAGGTATTGTAGTGAGTACCTTCCATAGTAATGTTTACACACTTTCCAAGCGTTGTTACATTAGTTGCTGCTACCAAAGCAGTTATATTTATGGTTATAAAACAAGCCCGGAAATTAATTATGATGTTTTGAATCATACTATACATGAAGCCTGTCGTTCCACTGGAACGTATATCTTACAGAGCTTTAATTCGTACATTTACTTTACAACAGCTGAGGCAGTAATCCTTTATAGCAAATCAGTTTTCACTTTTTATTATAAAGTTCAAACGTAAAATGGAGCAACATTTTGCTGTTTACGTATTGAATGACTTTCTGTACCCTGAAATAAAGAGGGCAGAACCTGAAGTTGAAATTTATAGACGATACTGTAGAAATGGTGATGAATTCATAGATGGGCCATCAGAACTAGAACACAACCTTATGCAACTTGTAAAAGAACGTGGTAGAATTTTGTTGTAAAATATATATGTGAAACAAATAGAAACGGTAATTCCTTTACTGAGGCGTTCTTCAAGTATTTGAAAAATTTCCAACTTTTTGTCTGAAGCACAAAGCATACATTTTTCATCTGTTTTAGTAAATACACATTTTATCCCAACGGCCCTTTCAAGGACCACCACCTGCGGCTGCTTGCACAGCTACCAGGCTCGGCACCTACGGCGATGGGGTAGTCTTGCATTATATTAACGCTGGGCTGAGTATTATCCCCCGTGGACCATTGCAAAATGAACCGGTTATGACGTCCACCTCCACTCTACATGTGGAGGAGAGTGGCGCACTAATATACCCTCCACCTCCGTATGTGGAGGAATGTGGTGCACTAATATTCCCTCCACCTCCACATGTGGAAGTGGAGGTTGCAAACCCCCCATTTTTTCACGACTCACAGTAAAATAGTGGCGTGTTTACGCCTAATGTTTATGCAAACTTTGGTCAATGTATAGAACAGATTCCTAGCTGTAGTATGAGCATATTACTACGCCTAAGCCTAACACTAAGCGTAAGAATGACCTCATACCTAAGCCTAACAAAAAATCACCTAAAGCTTAGTCTTACTTATTGCAGTCTCACAGAAAATTAAATTGAAGATTTAAACGATTCCTTGAGCCCTCCCACTCCCCGTACAATCCTTCAGTTTATGGTACTTTTTTGCTCATCACCAAACCGCGCAAAATGTCATTTTACCGCAAAAAATGTCAAAACCTCATTCAAATTTGGACCATGTTACTTTTTTACTCTCGAACTCTCTGTACTACTCGAATGATCAGTTAAAATAGATTTTGCGCAATTTGTAGCAAAAGTTCGTTTTCTCCGCCTCGCTCTCTCGCTGCACTAGTGACCAAAGCAACCAGCTTTGATACGAATGACTGTTGAATTACATTAATCTTTTTTGCAAATCTGACAAGTAAAACAAAATTGTGCAAAATTGGTGACCATTTACTGAGACGAATAGTTGAGCACTTTTTCTCGTCTCTAAATTTCTTGTATTGAGCCCCGCAACCAGAAATTGTTAGTAGAAGAGGCAAGTAAATATACATAGGGTGCAACTAAATTTTTACAACAGAACTTTCAACGCTGTCAATTCATTTTTTCGATACGGAGTACGAAAATATTCGTCTAATGCTGTCTACTCTCGATCCATTTTATTTTGCAGGATTATTTGCAATACTTCCGTGCTTGGACGAATTCAGACGAGTTGACCTGCGTGTTATTTCGTTCAATGTTCCTCCACAAGAAGTAAGAGTGATGGCTTCTTGTTCATATTTATAGAGTTAAACGAAAAATCTCTGATCGTATTCTCATCTGCGTATAGCATCTGTCACCAGTCTAATAGCAATTGGTTTTCAACTCACTAAGACCATGCAAAAATGTTTTATGTTGTTAATTAATTTCTTGTTATAAAAGCAAACACTTTAGTGGTTTCGAATACCACCACCCACTGTATGGTGCTCAAATCAAATATGATGCTACCCTTGATTTGAGCAGAGACAACTTCAAAAAACAACAGTTTTCACCGTATAGGGAATTAGTGAATTAACATAAACAAATACAATTTGAAGTAATCAGGAAGACCCACCCAGCTTTTTTTGTAATGTTTTAGTACATTTAAGGTAACTTTACTCTTAAGGACTGTCTATTTTCAAACACCGTGACATGTCTAGTTATTTATTTTTCACTACTGTTATTTATTTTTGATTTGCGTAAAAGGGTGCAATAAACAGATCGTTGGTATGTTCTCTGTCGCCTTTAGATGCTGGTTGTAGAAGTAATTATAGAATTTACAGCCGATGTTACTTCAAGGGGCGTCCAGATTTGTGGTGGGGCTATAAAAGAATAGGTTTAGATTCCAGATTACATTTTTTGCTTAGGCTTAGGCTTAGGCTTTTAGGAACACATTTTTGCAAAACTTAGGCTTAGGCTTAGGAATACGCTTAATTTGCTCTTACGCCCCTAAAAGTAACATTGGCCGAATTTACTTTTGTTAATTCGGTTTTAGATTTTGTCCAAAGATTCAGTAACCGTTCAAGTGGACGCTGTTGTTTACTTTCGAGTATTTGATGCAGTTATATCAGTGATTAATATACAAGACGCGAAGGAAAGTACTCGATTGCTTGCACAAGCTGCATTGCGTAATATTCTTGGCACTAAATCATTGGCTGAAATTTTGTCAGATCGCGAGCAAATTTCAAATGAGATACAGGTATCCATACGTCAAAACCAGAGTGGGAAGTGGGTAAAGATTTTTTACTCGACCCGCGCTTTCCCCACGCAGGTAAGAATTTTTTATCCGCTGGTATACCCGCGCAAATATGATCTACCCACGACTCACCTTTTACCCGCGCCTGAAAGCAAACCATATTTTAAGATCGTTGGTGATTCGCGCTTTAATGAAATTTTGCGATATTGCTTCAATGAATTTTACAAATGAAATTTTACTAAAAACAACAAAATTTCAAACCCAGCTAAATAAAACACGGGCCACAGCTGACCAAAAATATAACAGACAATAGCGTAGGTTTTCTACCTTAAAACTTAAAAGTTATCCGCGAGTAAAAACCGTGTATTTTTTACCCGCGTGATAAAAATCTTTGCCTGCGGGTATACCCGCCACTGAAATTCTTTACCCGACCCGCATTTACCTGCGGGTAAGCCCGGGTACGCACAGGTAATTTCCCACTCTGCGTCAAGCTATCGACAAGTTGTTTGAAAACATATGAATTCTTAAATAAATGCGATTTGGTTTTTGTGACATTTTACCTGAGTTTACATCCAAAATTCGAATCCGGCCAAGGTTCCAGCAAATTTTTGCTCCGATTCCGACTGAGTATGATTTCAATGCCGGCCAACATTATTGCAAGTTTAATTTAAATGTAAATGAACGACGATGAATTGCAAAGCCTCATAATTGTGTCATTATCGAATCTCTAACCGGCTGGGTGCAACCGGAATTATAAAATACCGGAACTGGAAAGTTAAAAAATATACCGGAACCGGAACTGGAGCCGGAACCGGAAAATAAAAATACTTGTTACCGAAAATTTTATTTTTAACGCTATTTTATCGTTTAATGCTGTAAACATATCATTTAGAATGTCAAAATCTTGAAACAAATGCAGTAGGTTGAAGCATATGATAAATTTTGGAGTATGGCACAAATTGGAAAATTTGGGCAATACACGCTCAAACAATTTTTTATAACTATTAAGTCTGAATAATATGCCATTTTTTATCTTAGAATGAGAAAAATTTCAAATACCATAAATACCCGAAAATTTCGATGAAAAAATACCGGATTTGATACCGGAACCGGATAGTGAAAAATACCGCATTTCCTTATCGGAATCGGAATTCCGGTTGCACCTTGCTAACCGGTAATAAGTTTTAGACCTCGGTTGATCAAGCTACCGACAGTTGGGGAGTAAAGATTGAACGAGTCGAGCTAAAAGACGTTCGTTTGCCTGCGAGTTTACAGCGAGCAATGGCTGCAGAAGCTGAAGCGACTCGAGAAGCTCGGGCAAAGGTAAGAATTCTGATTTATTTACTGCTCATACGCGGAATAATTGTTAAACACCGCTGCATTGTGTATTAATATTTGTCATATGTACACGTTTCGCACACTGTATGTATGTAATTATTAATTAATGTACGCATTGTATATGCTTGTTCGGTATAGTATACTTGCCGGAAACTTGCGTGTCAACATATAAAGGCGATGAAAAAATTTCTTGTGGCGGGCTGTGTGACTTAAAGTGATAGACCGTTTGCTTAAGGATCTTCAACTTGGGAATTCGAACACACTCTGTGGATTAGGTTTCCAGCTGGTTAGATTAAAAAGTCTGAAGTTTCTGATCGATCCTATCTTGTACGACCAATGGTACGCTTAACAAAGTATCAATTAAAAGTAAAAAGTGTTCTATTTCCAGGTAATCGCGGCCGATGGCGAGCAAAAAGCGAGTCGTTCCCTCAAAGGCGCCGCCGACGTTATTGGAGAATCGCCAACTGCGCTACAACTACGATATTTGCAAACGTTGAATTCAATTTCTGCAGAAAAGAACTCAACCATCATATTTCCACTTCCGATCGATATGATGAAAGCTTTTACTAACCGAGACAAATAGCCAATCGGACACTTTTGATTATTTTGGCCGATGTTGCGCTGATGGCCTAAACTGTCCCTGTTGTTCTGGTATTCCGGCTGTCCTAACTAGACTACGGTGCCCAACCATTCGGCAAAGTCAGACCTACAGTAATTTAGCACTACACCATGACTGATTTGCATCAAGGTGCATACGGAGGTGAAAAATACCAGAGCTGTAGGTCAACAAATTTTGCCGGAGTCGAAGCTGGAGATGAAGCGTGAGACCAATTAAGGTAGTTAAAATGATGTTCAGTTTGATAATTTTAGCAAATATCTGTAAGGTTATCAAAGCTTTTGGTCTCACGCATATTTTTTTACGAAATCGGTATAACTTTTGCATCAAAATTGAACCAAAGGTCAAAACTAAATACCCCAAGCAAACAGAGCAGATAAATTCTGTAATCGAGTCCTCACCACCGGAATATCCTGGATCTGCCACGGCCCTCAGAGTAAACATTGGCCATGTCTTTTTAGACAAAAGTATGCAACGTTGCACATATTGTGTGCGAAAGAATGTTTCCAGTTTATGCCAATAACATTTTTTGCTTTGCTTTAATCAGTAAGCAAAGCGAAACTCCCAGCGAAGCTTGGAGTTTCGCGAAGCGTTTTTTGTTTTGTACTCGGGGGTAGGGGGGCAAAGGTGGATGTTCGTCCGTCCGTCTGTCTGTCCATCGGAAACCAATCTCAGGAGCCGCTCATCTAATTTTGATAAACTTTTTGTTTGAAAGCATATTATCGAAGGGTGTTAACCTCAAATTGGGGTTTTAACATTTTAAGCCGTTTATTAGCTACAGGGTACATTGTATAATTTGTTAAGCCTAAATTAGGACTTTTTACTGTACTTCTCTTATTATTAGATTTACAAGCAATCAAATTCAGTAGTAAAGGGTTTTGGGTGCGGGATATCTGAATAAATAGTGTTTAACCCTTCAAAACCGATCAATGAATAGTTAGCTACTAATTATAAGTTGCATATTAGATTAACTGGAAAGTAAGTAGGTCAAAGTATTTGCTTGTGCTTTATAAGTTTGGAGTGTTTAACTCGTCTGATTATTAAACAGTAAGTATGTCCGAGCTTCGCTCAATACATGTATTTCTACTACGGCTGGTATTAAGACATGCAATATTGTATGCACTATGAACTAATTCTATTCCTATACTAAAGGGAGCTAACGGTGCTTTCGAAGTCCCTCCAATTTCAACTTATGAATGCATACTCCACTTATTGTAAATCAAAATTGCTCGTTGACCATTTTCCTTATGAATATTTTCAATTTCACCTGAGATTTAATTTCGAGGTCGAATTTTGATACGGAAATCGGCTCATGTTACCTTACGGGGCGTAACAGTAGATTAAGCGTATTCCTTAGCCTTAAAGCCTAAGCCTAAGTTTGTAAAAATGAGTTCCTACGCATAAGCCTAAGCCTAAGCAAAAAAATGTAATCTAGAAACTAAACTTGCTATTTTATAGACCCATACGAAACCTGGACGCCCCT
>JASANG010003079.1:0-17220 GCA_030248215.1 Enoplolaimus lenunculus
ACAAGGGACGGTTTGTCACGTGATACTGTAGGACATTTACACGAATATCATATGATATTCCAAAATTTCAACGAATATATATCATATGATGTTCAGCGGGACAGTGTAACTTTGGGCACTAATAAATGAACAAAAAGTTGGATGGTAGCGGCAAAAATGTGCTAAAAATACCAAATACATGCCTGCAAACCGTTTCCGACACAATCGCTTAGAACCACAGCTTCCAAATTCAAAAATTCAAATTTCAAATTTTAGTATCATATGATATTCAACAGGACAATTTGGGTATGTTACCTCAAGTATGCAGACATTTGAAAATATGTCATATAATATTCGCAGACAATCCGTCGAATATCATATGATATTGAAGAACAAATGGTGATCCACACATGATAATAGCAGACAAATACGAATTTTTGAATACGATATGGGGTTTATAAGCAGACAAAATGTTACCCAATAGTCTAATAGGGACAAAACGTGCCCCAAGCTGCCCCGGTTATAACGTGAACCCCGCATGATTGAGCTGTAATGAAATCGCACGCAAATTGAGCGTGGAAGTAGCAGAAACTTTAATCAACCTTTTTGTCAATCAAGTTGCAGCCGGACAGGAAGAAATCGTCAAATAATTTCAACTTAAACTTTTGAAACTCAAAATTGTCAAAACCAACAAAGTCGAAAATTCCGGTGACCAAATACATCAATTTTTATCGAAATCGGAATTCCGATTGCCCCCAGGTCACAATCATATCATTGAAATACTAGTGGTTTACTGTGACCATCCCAAATCTGGCACGACTTCAAGCGTATGGCCAGCTTTCACGAACAATATAACTTTACTGAGCAAAATAAACAAAGAAAATCACAAGCTTTCTAAGCTCACACTAAGAATACTTCAACTAAACATAAACCCTATATTTGCATGCATATAATTACTAATTTTACTTCTAGAGCCCATATTCTCAAATGCGTACAGCATCAATTACCAGTTAGCGATAGAACTGTTTGAAAACTCTGTTGAATTTCGAACAAAACTTTGCCTTTTCGTACTAAATTCAATATTTCCTGTTGAATCTGGTTTCTGTTTTAACGCACCGTTTAATATTGCATTTAACGTATTTAATTATCAATAATTCACAGAATTTTTTCACAGGGTCTTACCGGAATACTATTTCTAATTTAACTTCCTCTATTTTTGAACAGGGCATCGGCAACAATGTAAAAATCATATTCATAGATATTGGGTAGCGCACTACTTTTCTATACCGCACGCCGCCAGTTGCCGCTAAGTGCCGCGACGGCATTCGACGCTGCACACCACCGTGCGTCCGGCGGAGCGCCTGAGCCGGCCGGCTACGGCAATGGACGGCGTACGGCGAGCGCAGCAAAACTCTTAAACACAACTCTGTCTCTAAAATTAATGTTTTGAATTTAAGACAACATTGTCTATTTCGGTTGTCAAATAATAATCTGGCTTCGTTCGCGGTTCGCTGTTAAATTTTGGCTTAGCGCAAGTGATACCCTGTCAGCAGTTGCGGAACAACAGTTTAAAGATCATTGTCAGCGAAGTCCTAAAACAAATAAAAAATTGCGTGAGCTGATGAAAGTTGTCTGCAAAGAATTTTTCACAATTTTTCCGGTTAAATGTCTTCAATTTTATTTGCAAAATATAGTTTCCACATCTGCTGACAGCGAGCGCTTATGGTAGAGATGTTCAATAGCACGACATATATATACAATATTTGACGCAGTGTTGAGCAATTTCTGACATGGTTCATTAGGTTGTTGATCCTACGGTTAATTATTTACACTTACATCTTGTTTTCCGCGTTGAACCAGCGGAGGAACTTGTTGTGACCGCCTTTTCGTTTGAATTTTCAACACAACGATAGTTAGTATACATCCAATGCCAATAATTACCGCAAGAATAGCAATTACTGCGATTGGAAGATATTTTCCTAAAACAAGAACGAAACGCCAATTAGAAACGTTAATACCTACGTCGAATTCTGTGGATACAATCTATCAAAAAAGTCTGGAAGTATGTGTGACATGATTGTTCTGGTGCATATGTAATAAAATATACACAATGCACAAGATGTTGTCCGCTGCCGACAGCATAGGTGTCGGTAAATATAGTCGACTATAAAAAGTTACAGAGGTGAGCTCAGTGGTGCATTGGTAGACCGATCGCTTAAGGATCTGGAAGCGTGAGCTTCGATCCCCGTCTCCGTAGGGCCGCTTTACCAAGTGGTCTGAAATCCCGGTCTTAGCTAGACCGACTGAGCCTAAACTGTAAGCTTGAAACAGCAAACTTCATTTTGATCGGCCAATCGTTTTACAAGTATTACAGTCGGTAAAACTTAAAATTTTTCATTTAGGAATATTTTTCGAAAACGTTGGATTTATTTTCTTTACAGTTCGACATTTTGCGGCGAACATTAACCAAAACGGTTGCATTTTTACTCACCAATCAAATCGACAGCTTCAACAGGTTTGTCTGTAGCATTTATGCTTGTTGTCGGAGTGCGTTTTATGTCTAAAAGCGGAAAACTATGCAATGTTTGCGTGATTTTAATTATAAACTCGCAGCGTCAAAATTTAATTAAACGGAAGCGGAACTGTATTCTTTACGCGGTAAATACGGCGCTGTGATATGCACTAAAATAAAAATAATTAGCTAAATTGATTAAAAATAAGTCAGTCAATGCTTTTACGTAATTTTGCATGCTTAATTCAGTGCGCTTCGATGATACCTTCTCACCACACATTTACGCTTAATAGGTTTATGCTTAAAATGGGTACCAACCGCCTACGCCTGCGTCATGACCTAAGCTTTTCCCTAAGACTACGCCTAAGCCTAAGCTTAGGTCTTAACCTTTGTGCCATAAAGTGTATAAAGGTTATTCTCAGGCTTAAGTTATTAAGTTTGGCACAAACTGTTCAAGTTACACTCAAATCTTACATTCTTTAGGAACATCCACCGCAACTGACACAGTATCGACATATTTGAGCGTTTGAAACGGCGGTTCTGTGTATCCGTAAATGTTCAAATCACAATTATGTGTAACGTTTTGTTTGTGATTCAGCAACAAAGTTGCAGTAATGCTTCGATCCTAGAAATTAAATGCAAACGCGTTGTGACTTTGGATAGCGTTATACATTGGCTTAGTGATTCGTCATCCATTTTCAATTCCAATTTAGACAATTTCGGTTTCTTAATACCGTAAACACATTTTTCGATTATACGAATACCTTTCAAAATTAAGTCGAAATAAACTTTCATCTCTCAAACAACAATAAAGTGTAACACGTTTATAAGAATTTGAAGCTTTAAAATATTTATTAAATTTTATCAATTCCGTAATACTACATTTCAACAGACATCAGTCTACAGATTATTAACCGAACACTACCACTGCCCAACGCAGACCGTCTCTCCAACTACTTCTATCGTAGATTATATATTTCGACCGTATCCTGCCGACAAGCATACTTCACAATTAGCATTAAATATATTGCATATGCACTAGGACAATCATGTCTCACATGCTTACAAACACCACTTTACAGTGGTGTTCAATTATTTACAGGCTATTGTTTTAACATGCATCTTATGGAATTTATATTATATTCAGTTCATAAAAACGATTTGTGTGAATTTTATTGATGGAAAATTTAGTTCAATTCCAATACACAAAAATGTCATATTTCTACATTTTGAATTTTTTGGAATTGAAATTCAGTTTTCCACTAAGCCGCAGTTTTAAATGTGGAGCATTCATCACTTCACTGTATGTATAAAGGCTAAATTTATAGAAAAACGTACTTTTTCGAATGGTTCTGTGCTGTTAAATATGTATGTTTATAAAAGAAGCGGCCTAAAGAAAACTTGGAAATACTTCGCTGTTACCGACCTTATATTTCACTAATCTTCTCTTGTTTGGGTCAGTGTCCCAGGTCGCAAAGCCAATAAATCCATTGGGCAGATTGATAAATTTGCACGTAATTAAAGACAAACTTTGCTGCTTCCATGTATCTGGAGTGGGAGATATCGTAGTTTCTATTTTTGAGAAATCTGAAAAATATGTTTTATTGATTATATGAGAACGGTAACAACCAGCGCAATTAAACATTAACCTTTGCCTAAAATTAACAAAAACATATACGGATTCAATGAAGTGACAGTAAATGATTGGAGCGGCCTTTAAATTTTGGGCGACATTCTTCACGTTTACCTGAACAGAAAACCTTTTGTGTTGACTTTGCTAAAATTTAATACATCACAGTTTTGCCGTTTAAAGATATTTGTGATAACTTGTGATGTGAAGTTGTCTGTAAGGCGACGTATTGAGTAAACGCTACAGACCGTATCACCTCAGTTGAGCCATCGTGAACCTAGGAGTTAACTCACAACATGTTCTTAGATAGTGGGGTTTTTTAAACAGTGTCGGATATGAGTAGAGACAAAACGAAATCTCTAAGCAGGGTACTAACAAAGGGTAGGCTCTCGCTGCAGCTTTTGTAACTATTTCTATTTTGCACATGCTAGGGCATTATGCACTGTGTACTATGGTGGTAGTGACAATAGCGATGCTGTAAGCAGGTCGTCTGCGTTGTCTTTGGACTCTTCAACGAGACAAGTTCCAATTATAGCAACCATTTAACAGTGTATCTTAAAATGACATAGGTCGTTATCCAGACTTGGACAATTTCTTACAGTAGTGTACGCATTATTATGTGGATGACCCATTATGTTGATGCTTTGCAGAATTTCAATCAATTTTAAACTCATTAGTTAATCTTACTTATCTCGATCATTGACAGGTTTTTATATAAACGCCTAAAACAAAGTTTACATATATTCGATATCCACTTACCATAATAAATTAAAGATGCCCAAAATTCAGCCTCTGGGTATGTTTTTGCACTTGAACAGCGTAGACGCAGTTTGGGTGGAAGTGTTTCAAAGCGTTGTTGTCTGCTTTTGGTTAAGTATTTCATAATATGCTGCTCTGTATTTTGTGAATATATTCGCCAAACACCAGCTTCTGACAGAAGTTGACACTGAAGAAGTTCCAAGTCTGATTTTGCTGTAATTTCTTGTGGCATTGAATAATTACTCATAAAATGGGTGTCGTCAAACGCTACTTGTTCGCCATCCAGTTTGACATTCATAATCGCTGAGCAAGATTTCATTAACGTTTTCGTGAGCGTAGGGTGCGCAGTGTAATTAAATTTATGTTGCGCTTGACATAAACCAAACTCCGATTTATGCAATTCATGTGCAGCGAAGCAAACGTATGACATTTGTGGCAAAGAAGATTGGAAAACTGAACCCATGTCAGCTTCTTCTTGACCAAGAAAACAGTCATGGCGACTACCCAAATCTTCATGAATAGCACCGCAATACTTCTGGTTGTCTTCGTTTATCATGCAGTACTGTCCAGTGTTGCAAGGGGGTTGAGAAGTATCGTAGAGTTTATAAGGGTTGCCTGCAATTACAATACAATCGCATACAGGATATTGGTTTTAACACACTTGTAAGAGAATTCAGTGTGAAAATGTTAGCAATATTATTTTCAGAAGTGGGTCATCCACGTTATAATATTTACGTGGATTTAAAAACATTATACCTGCTTTTGGGAGCCTCACGTCAGTTGATACACACTATGTTATTCCCAAAATGTTGAGTATTTTCGGAATTCCCCATTGTCGTTTGTGCATTTCTCAGGTGGTTATATTTCCGATCGGATATTTTTCCTGGTATTTGGTGAGTATTTTGTTAAAGATTGTATCTGACTGACTCGAGTGAGCAGTCAAATTTGAGTATTTTGCGGTGGTTTATTAGGCACACGTGGAATTGGAATATTTCTTAGCAAGGCAATTACGCCTAAGCACTGCAGACATATTATACTGTAAAAGAGCGCGACTAGTTCTGAAAACGGTTATTTTTGTATGGGAGAGGTGAACTTACTGTCATTATTCCAAGTTGTGCGCGCGAAAATTTCAGTATTTTCAAAGTTATTGTTTTAGAACAAAAGTAATTGCTAAGTTTAACTGCCTTTATTTTGTGCCTGAATCTGGTGCTTTATTTTATAACTTTACTCGGTGCGTTGAACTTTATTTATAAACTTTCAAAAACCGTGTGGATTCTGTTGAGCGATCAATCTTAGTTGAAGTACGAACCCGCAGACCATAACAACCCTCGATAGCGAAACGACAAAGCATAGCATAGCAAGTTGTAGATAAATAACTCAAATCCCGTAGAACTTGCTATACATCCACACATAACCATGACAATATTACATCATTTTCCCCGAAAACCCGAAAGCCAAAAACCAAAAGCGACAGCGCTTTGTAATAATTTTTAGTGTTGGCACTGGTTAAACATTCAGCTATAGATGGGCACCGGTATCCGGATATGAAAAATATCCGGATATGCATCCGAAATGAAACGTAAATTTCTTTGGAATAATTTGCATGGTTTCACCACCAAAGTAGCTGAAGCTGACGAAAAAATTCTGTATCCAAACCTCAGTCAAAATATTAAACCTCATTCTTGCATAATTGTTCCATGATGATTCAAAATCTTTATTTCTTAACTAAATCATACCAATATATACGTAAATCAAGAGAAAAATTATAAATTTTTGCAAATAATACTAAATTAACGTCATTAATATTTAACATTTTGGTACAATGGTTGCACCTTCTAAGTTCCAAAAATGAAAGACAACATAATTCAAGTTTTTGTTACTATAACTAAAAGGGGTAATAAGCCAGAGCAACTGCTTGAAACGTAGTTTCTATTGTGGATTGGATACGCCTTGGGGGTTAAAATTTAGCCAATTTCAAACAGAGATATATAAGGTGAATTTAGTCATTTTTGTTAATTGTAGTTTATTGGAGCAATATTCGAGTTTTTAAATTATTGTGTTAAGTGTTTGGATAATTTTAATTATACGGCCATGCCTACTAAGTCTAATTGCCCCGTTCCCCAGTCTGCCAGTGAAACGATCTTAAATGCTTGATTGAAACACGCAAAGAATGCGTAAACTTTGAAGTTTAATGATCACACCACTACATATTCGTTTGCGGTAAATTAGCTATTTGTTCAGCATGTTAATTATGTATCATATTTGGGTTACATCCGTTGCTATTTCGTCTCAATCAGTTTCGTGTTCTGCTTTTTTCACGCTCAAACATTTAATAAAACTAGTGCGTCCTTTATTGAATTTCACACTTAATAACGTCATAAAGTGACGTGATGTGGCCGAAAAGCGCTACCTAAGATGATTAATATGTTTCCGCCAAATTTGAATTTTACGCCAAAATTGAAATTTTAACTCCGAAATTTGAATTTCCCGCTAAAATTTAAATCTTCCCGCCAAAATTTGACTTTACCGATGAAATTTGAATTTCTCGTCAAAATTTGAATTATTCCTACAATCGTCATGATCGATCGAGTCTTGTTTAATAACGCTGCAAATGGTCTCATTTTTACGGTTCAGCATGCAGTATTTGCCAGTGTCACAGGGAGGCTGTGTAGCGGCGTAAATTTTGTATGGGTTACCTATAAGAAGCAACAGAACACAACTCTCAGGCTTTCCAAAATCTTACTTAAATATTTACTTTATACCTAATTGATTAGTTAAAGTCACCGACTGAAGTACTAACTTTTTGGTTAAAAACAAATACACGACTGCTTGAGGAGCTATCGTAACAAGACAGTTAGTGACTCAATTATTTACTTAACTTAAATATGCTATTAAAAACGACATTCTTAGTGATAACTACATATTACAGCAGTTTCGCTGGTTTCATCCACAAGTTTCAGTTCGTAACTAAGTTAAAATAGTCGAAATACAAACCAAAGTTACGCAATTATATTAACCCCTTCTCACATTGAGTTGCCTGTAGGCAACTCCGTCTGGACTACGGTAGTTGCATTACCTAGACCTGTTCCCGGTTGCCCTGTATGTTGTGCAGCATCAAACTGTGCACCTACTGGGTCGCTTCAACCAGTAACTCCTACCGGGGTTGTCGGTCTTGACATATTCGACGTTGTTCCACGGTAAGGGTGTTGAGGAACATTTCTCGGCTTTGCTGTTGGCTTTGCTGACTTGCAACCGGTGGCGGAACCGAGGCATGCGGGAAGTAATTCGTTGACATCGGTGTTACGAACAGATTTGCCCCGAGTCCCGCGGGTATGGAATAATTTTGGGGAGGTACGTTGTCCTGAGAACTATGTCCTATGGGTAGGAATTGCTGTCCCACACTTGATGTTACGGTGCTGACAGGATATGGGACTGGTAACCCGGTATATGCAGAAGAGGGATGTCCAACTGGGTAAGGGATTTGTGACTGGTGTGCAAAGGTGATAGGTGGGGGGTCGCTGGATATAGGTTAAGATTGAACAGGGCCCGGAGCACCTATGGGAAAGATGGAATGCCCGTCCCGGACGACGATGGTTGAACCTGTGCTTCGTTATGCGCAGACCGTACCATCATGCATCTAGACCCTCTGGCATCAACTGACGTAACCATCGAAGAAGAGGTATGCCTTGCTGATTTGTGAGACTGCAGCGTCGCTGCGCAGGGCATGTGTCCTGTCCCCTGTTCACCCTGAATACACTGCGTTATCCCCTCTATTTTGGGGTTATGGTTCCAGTCTGACTATGGCCAGCTTCTATCTTATGATATTAACTAATGAAAACCTTTTAAACATCACACGACTTGCACGTATTGGCCCAAAATTTATGTTTGCAAGTTTACCACTGTAGAGATGTATCTGCATTTACCTACTCGAACGCGCAATTAAGTACTTAGAGTCTCACAGCCGGAACACATCTGATAAAATGTGTGGGCGAGTCAACCGCACAGGTTTGTGGCCTTTTGGGCTGAATTGGAAAGGATCCTGGAAACGTTGTCACTGATATGTTGCCCCGTTGTCTGGTGAGATTTAATCTCAATAGTTGCGGTACAGAATATTTCTAGAGGGGAGAGCTTTTCTATAACTGTGCACATGTACTAATATAAGTCTGACTAAACGGACACTGCAGAATCGCTGCGAAAATGCAAGTGCCACGCAGGGGACGCTCAAGTCAGACCTGACTTGGGCGGGGTAGATTTGCCCGCTGTTCGTTTATTATAAGCGGGTTTTATATACTTTCTGGCCGAAAATTTTTGTATGAAGTTTAAAGTTCTTATTGTGTGTGGCTTATATGTGTGTAAATATATGTTTGTGTTGCTATTTATGGTGTGAAAACATTCTTACGTCTGGGTTTTGTTGTGTGTGTAGTATCACTGCCGCTGTTTTCCAGTACGTTTGCGCGTGGTATCAGGGGCGCGGGATTGTTATGCAAATTTTGGTTGAGAACAGAAATATAGAGAATGGTGTTATTGACGGCATACAAGTGTACGTTTTTGTAGACGTGGTTTTACAATTCTTAAATGATTGTGAAAATTATTTTTGGGCGGTCCAACCTCACCGGCGATCGCGGGTTGGTTGGTAGGAAATGTCAACTTAAGGTAGCCGAGATCTCGGCGGCGTAAGTTATGGTTTCTGTTTACTTTGTGCTGTTTATTTAATTGTTGGTTTTCCGGCCATAAAAGGCTCGTCATGCTTGTTTTGATACGCTTTATAATAAACAGATACAGGATTTGATTTTTGAAAACATCAATGTGATGTTTTTTAATTGCGTTCTTTAGTTTTCCTTCTGGGCTGATCAGTCGCAGGTAGGATTGGTGACCTGATACCTGAAAGCTCCTGTCTTAACTACCTCGCGGCTTGCGCTTAAGTTAGTTAACCTTACGTTAGTAGTTTAGTTATAATCTTAAGTTTAGTTATGCGTAACCTAAGTTAGTATCCCTTAGGAGCGGTGCGCGGCTCATCGAAAAGTAGCCAGACGGGTTCGCCAGGTATCCGGTCATCCAATGGTATGTAAAGTGCAAGCTGCTGCAACGACCTAGTTTTACATGTCCGGTTCCGTAGTAGTCCCACATACTTGTAGCAAGTTGTCATGTGTTGTGTCCGTGTAAGCCCACCGTAAAGCCGGGAGGTCCCACATTCGTTTCTCGGGGTGGCAGTAAAAGCACGTTTTACTGTAGCTCCCGCAAATCGACCGGTTGTATCCCCTACGGAATTGGACCCGCGGCTCTGCCGCCTAATAAAGGCGGCTCGGATGTGGCTAGTACCTTCACGAATGTGCATGCGGTGAGGGTGAGCACCTGGGATCTAAGGACATTCACCGGGGGACCTGATACTCTAGCGCTACACTCACTTGTTGGTCACTCGCTGCCGGGATCCACGTTGGCGAGTTTCCTGATAGTGGGTGTAGCTGTCTACACCCGTTGAAGGTTCGATTCGTGTTTGCTTGCTCTTATCAGATGCACACTAGAGTTCGTGGAAAATTGTGATTACCTCCAAGAATTTCGGCTCAGGATGTACCCACTCCGGACACGGGTGACCTCTCATCATGATCAAAAGACTATCATCTAGTGAAGTTAAGGGTGCTGAGAGCGGGCTGGCAATTCTGATTCCACTTTAACATTACAACCACAAAATAAGCAGAACGACTTCCCGAGTAAATCAAAATTATCTTATATTATTTTTATTCAAATGTCGTAGTCAAGAATAATACAAACGCATGCTATCTATAACCAAGCAATCCATGCTACGATGATTTGCTGATGCATGCAGGATGTTTAGTGTGTCTTCCAGATTTTAATCAACGACTTGTTACCATCAGTTGTTGCATTTCTAAAGCTTTATACATCTTCATCAAATATAATCTGCTCATTGTTTGAAATCACGCGTAAGGCTGTTTAAACTTACATAACAGATATTTAATATCAAAGCGAATGCCCAAACATTGAATTTGTTTGCCAATATGAGTGTAACTCAGCGGTAGCGTCAAAATGAGTGGAGATTTTCCGGTTTTGTATACAACTGACATGTCGAGTGCATCAAAAATATTTTGCGCTTTGTTCGGGTTTTCCGCATCTGAGCAGTTGAAAGTAACAGAGCCAGTGTCGTAGAGGTAGGATGTTTCCTGACCAGCTGGATCGAGCAGTTTGAACGAGAATTCTGCGTAAAAGACAGAGTGAAATCGCCGAAAATGCATTTTCTTGTACACTTTCTCACAAAGGCTTATTATGCTTTGAGAGGGCCTTCCTTAGTTTAACGCTTTATGGAGACTTAATGTTACGCTTACATGAACCAACGAGTGATAACTACATTAACAGGATATCCGTTTCAGTTCCCGTATCCGGTAAAAATCGGTATTTCGAAACTGTTAGACTTCAATATCCGGTTTTCGTTTCTGTCTGCTATTTTTATAATCCGTGTACGCCCAGCAAAACAGCAATGTTATCACACGGTTTTTTCGGAATTAACGTTTGAGCTTTGAGTTCAAACGACGCAATGCTTTGTACTTCGTGATGGAGGCGAGGATTGGTGGTTTATTATTGCTCGGAGCATGCGAGAAACGTTCAGTATTTCCTTTTGTATATCGGCTGTGATATTTGGAAATGTGGAACATCCTTAATATATTTTATTCTTTAGTTCTACACAAAATGAACTCTGGTACAGAACTGTTGCACAATTTTCAAATTTTCAGGTTTTGGCACAACATGGAATTGAACGAATAGAGTTGCGGTTAAGTCTTAGGTTTAAGTTTGGATATTGGCGTCTGCTTACGCTTAAGCTTCAGGGTTAAAACGTACAATTAATCACTAAATGTGGTCAGTTGCGCACGAGTGTTAGTTAAAGTTGGCAATAAATTACAAACCAACCTCGTTTCCCAAATGTCCATTGCGAAAAAAGCAACAAGATCAACAACGCATCAGTGAAGTATTGTACCTCCATTGAACAACAGGAAATTCGATCAGCACAGTTGCCTGAATCAAATTCAAAGTTAAAGACCATTAAATTTATTCTGACAGTAAACTATAAAGTTTAGGCTTCGATTCTTACGATTCCTATTCTTTTCCTTTGCAATTGTTTAAAGAATTGCTAGTTTTTCAGGCTTAGAATAGTAACGTTTATAACTGTTGGTATACGGAATGTCGATGCGTATAGCGCGCTTGACTCGTTAGAGAGGTCCGAGGTTTGATTTCCGGTGTGGCCATATCTTTCGGAGATATTAAGGAGAAAACCACGTGTATTCGAGGGATTTTATTGAAAGGTGTCGTCCCGACTGAACAGTTCTGACATGTAGATCCCACCGAAGTGCACGCGAAACATTTAACTTTAGGTTGAGTTTAAAACTCATTGGACGTAAGAAGTGCATTGCCCTCACACACTTATCCACGTGTGCAGATTAGAAAAAATGGTAAAAGCTTTCACGGTGGTTGAATTTAAAATCTTTAGAAATCTTCTGTGTCGCAAAAATCCTGTCTCTTAATTCCACGTTCTGACGAAGGAACGCTAAATTAATTTTAGTGCAAGCATATGTCCGCAGGTGCTGTTATCCAGAGCCCACCTCGTAGACACAACGACTGCCCTCGACAGCCACAATCTCATGTACACCACCCATCCTTTGTGCCTGAGAAGCACGGCGTCATAGGCGCCCTTTTCGAACCTGATGTGGTATGCAGTCACCACGGTACACCATGCTGTCAGTGTCGCCAGCCACCACCGCTGGTGCTACCGAGTCGCGATCCACAACGATTCGCAGTCCTGTTTGGTTTTCAACTTAGATCTACGAGCGAACACAATATGTCGCAGTACAATTTGGACGCGAGCCGTCCGCTTGCAAGTCAGACAAACAACAATATTCAAAGTTTGAAATTTGTACAATATTTTATATTTTATTCAAACACTTTGTGTTTCGGCCAAACACAATAGTTTCTGCTACAAATTAGTGGTATATTATGAGACTTCTGTTATAGTTGCAAAACAAATGGAAACGAAGAATAAACTCACTTATTATAATCTCTGCACCATTGTCTCAAATGCATTCCGGTGGTTTATTTACGATTTAAAAATTAGAATTAAAATACTAACAGTTGAAATTTTTGATTTTAGCACGCTTTACAGTATTCTGAATCAGAATTGAAATAAAACAAAATAAAGTTATACACAAAAATTAGTTATTCAGGCATTTTGGCCCATGTAAAGATTAAAGGCGGATCATTTTTCTGTGGAACTGCTATGGAGTAATGTCACCCACACGTAGCCACAGCTGCGCTCCGCACTGTATGAGACATGCTTGTCCGTTACGCGCACATGCAATATAGTGCAGTGCACTGTATGTATGCAAGCTGGCAGTATATGGTCGACATATAATCGATGAAAAATGCAGTTGGAGAGGCGGGCTACGTGGCACAGTGGTAGAGTGTTCGCTTAAGGATCTGTAGGCTGAGAATTCTAACCCCGCTTCCAAGGTTCGCTTTTCCAGCTGCTTAGTTAATAGGCCTGAAGTCCCTCAGTTCCAACTTAGACTGACACGCACATCCGTCGTCTGCCTACACTGTTTTAAACAGGCTAGCTATACTTTTACTGCGAAACTGTGTAGGGACATTTTGGCTCTAAATAAAAAATGTCCGCATAGAGTTTATTGTATTGCCAGACACTTTCGTAGGGCATGTACGAAATATGACAAAGTTATCTGGCAGTATGTAATTTGAATTTTCTTGACAGAATTTGAATATTCCGCCAAAATTTGAGTTTTCGGTCAAAATCTGATTTGGATTTTCTCGCCAAAATTTGAATTTTCTCGTCCAAATTTGAATTTTTTGCAAAAATTTGAAATTTTACGCCATCATTTGAATTTTCAGCCAAAATTTGAATTTTTCGCCAAAATTTAAATTTTTGCCTCCAAATTTGAATTTCGCGCCCAAATTTAACTTTTCCCGCCAAAATTTGAATTTCCCGCCAAAATTTTAATTTTCCCGCAAAAATTTGAACAACCCATCAAAATTTGAATTTTTCCGCCAAAATATATACTTCCCGCTAAAATTTGAATTTCCGCCAAATTTGAACAAAGCGGTGTCTCTAGTGTGTTTGTCACATAAAAATATTGTCCACTACATTGTTTTTTAAGCATTTCAATATTTTAGACAGTATTACTGTAACAGTATTGTCCAGATAGAGGTTTGCGATATTCCACGATGTCTGCGACTACCTGTGACGTTACGGACTGCACCATCATCGACTGTATTGGATCTGCCGGAATTACCGGGAAAATACGCACTTTTCTTATTTGTTATTTTACATATTTTTGTTTTGCTTAATTTTTACTTTTGTTTTGTGCTTGATTTTGTTATGTTATTTTCTATTTACAAAGATGTGTTGATTTTGAGTTTCTGGAAACGGTAAAAAGGTCAGTGTGGCATTTTCATATTTTGCAGCACCGCGGTGTGCGAAGTATATATTTTCATAAGCAAGAAGATTTTGTTTTGACTATCATTGAAACACGGTAGTGTTTTCAATATATGTTTCAAGCCTCGAGAATGCATGCTTTTTGAAAGTTTTGCAGAATGTTCTCTGCAGGAAAGCAGAGCTGGAATGAGGTAACTTACGTATGGAATATCCTAATTAGCCGCTTTGACACCAAACACAAATTGGACAGCTAAACGTCTCATTAAAGTTGTTATTAAAAGTTTGATTTTTGTAATTTTTCGAAAAAATTGTATTACAAATATTTAATTACCATGGCTAGTCGATATTATTGTGTGATGCTAATGACACCGTGCAGTAGATTACGTGTCCCTGCGATGTTTGTTCTACTGAAATTGCTATTAACTAAGACAGTAATATTTAGTAATAACCTCCAATGCATTATAGCTTAGAACAGTCTGCTTTTTGGTGGATTGCAATGGAGCAAGTGTACGCTTCAGACTTATATTTTGTTTAGGATTAGGCGTCGCTTAGGAGTAGACTTAGCATAAAACCTCACCGTATTCCTTGTAAAAGAAAGAAACTGGGTAAAAGTGCCCCTAGAAGGGACATATTGTGATATGTTTCGCTTGAAGCATGTAAAAGAGTTTAAACAAAGGTTAGTTAGACCATAGATCAGTAGGTAATGCTTATAATATTAGCTCCATGACATCTATGAAAATAGTTGTCATCTATATCTTTGACGACTGTCTTTCAGTGTTAACACGCTTGCGGTCAGTGAAGCAAGAAACATATGGGCCCAACGAACTTTCATCTGTTTAGCAATAGACACTATTGGTTTTTAAGGCGTTCGAAAGTACAACTCTCAACATGCCTTTCGTATAACAGTCAGTTGTTTTTTAAAAGTTATCTCAATTGAGCGCCAGCAGAACATGTTCTTTGAAATATTTGGCAACGTTTGAATTGTATTTTCTAAATGAATAGCTTAAATATTTCACGGCACAGAACACAATTTGGAAAAGTTTCTCGACTTCACATTATGCGTCATCCATTTTAATGTGTGCTCGCCGTGTGGAAAATTGACGCAACCATTTCCAAGTACGGTTTTGAAAAACGCTTCAAAAAGGAAATGGAATTTCAAAACTGTTTCAATTTCCCACAGCTATCGATTTTTCAAACTCAAGTAGTTAATTGATAGCATTATTTGATCTTCAATTTACCACTAGCGCTTTTTTAAACAAGGGCAATGGGAAATTGCGCCATTTTCCAAATTCAATTTCCGCTTTGCCTTGACACTTCAATTACCAAAGTGGAAATTGAAAGAGAAGCATAACGTTTAACAATTAAATGATATTGTCCCTCTTATCGAAAATTGAATTTACAGTTTACAATTTCAATTGTGATATTGTCCCCTAAAAGGATGAAATATTACAACTCAAAGTTCAAATAGAAGGTTAGGATGAGAGTTTCTAGAAATGATGTTTGATGGGCCACCCAAGTCGCAAGGTTGAAGTTGTGCGATTGAAATTTTGAATATCTTGACGTTAGTGGTCATTCGACGCTTGGGGTCAAGTTTCTTGTACTACCAGTTTTACTGAGGTTGGGTTTAAAATTGGAACAGCAATTTTTTTGCGCACATTGGAGTTACTTTTTATGGAGTACGACGGTATATTGATTCAAGGATTGGTGATTACAATTGGTATCCCCCGCAAACTGAAACCGCATATAGTCACGTTGAACTTACTATGTCCGAACGTGTCTACGATCTAATTAAGAATATAGACGAAACGAGCGAAGATTTATTAGTGTTAATAGTTTTGCATAATTTAGCAAAAATTATCTGTTTAGTTCGTTTCGATTGACTTCTGTCACTTTTCAAAAAATCAACATAAAACCAAACAACTTAACAACATATTGCAGATATTGGCTAAAATTAACTAATTAGCCATCATTTTTACTACATAATTTCGCCCCACCTGCGGCTCCGGCTCCGGTATTTTTCACCTCCGGTTGCACCCTGCTACGTAAATGTATACCAGACAGACTTCACAGGCGTTTACAGAACTAAGAACCATGATCGAGAATTGGGCTCAATTACTTCAGACATCACGCCCCCTAAACGTCAGCCACTTTTTCCTATACTTAGTGCTTCTTAGGCTAAGATTTAGACTTAGGGCTACGGTTACCGCCCCTGGATTGTTTTTTCCGGAAAAAATTATGACCGGAAAAAATGGAAAAATGGAAATAACTCATTCCTTGTCTGAGTGATCGGTTATCCCACCCAAATCTTTCTTTCACTTCCGACGTCGAAAACGCCTGCCGTTATAGTTGAAAGCGAATTATTGCACCGATTAGTTCAAAGGTAATGTACCTACAGCAGTGTTTCCGCTTTTATGATTTTTTCAATTTCCCACTGCCCTGCTGATTTTCAACTACCGTGAGGGAAATTGAAAATGAAATTTGGGTGCCCATTTCCCACTGCAGTTTTGGTCACTTTTCAATTTCCTTTTTGACAGCAAATTTAGCTTATCAATTTCCTATTTAAGTTTTAAAAATGTCTCAATTTCCTACTGCTGTTCTATTTAAATTCCCCATTGGGAAATCGACACTCAAAATATCATTTCAATTTACTAGTACGGTTTGTAAATTGTCTCAATTTCCCACTAGACCAATTTTTTCAAATTAAATTTCCTTCTTGAAGCGTTTTTCAAAACCGTACTTGGAAATGGTTGCGTCAATTTTCCACACGGCGGGCACACGATAAAATGGATGACGCATTATCAAATTGCCACGTAAAGATAGCTAAAATAGTCGAGCACGTATGCGTGACATTTTTTATTCGATAATCAACAGAAGCAATTTGCAATCTTGAAA